>RJWM01047449.1:0-11907 GCA_004363535.1 Dasyprocta punctata | reverse complement strand
ATTATATGGGGTCTGGGCTCCAGCTAGAAAACAATCTTTTATTTCTGTTGTTTCCTTATTAAAATGTGTTTTTGAAAAAAAAATCAGGCAATTGCTTTTTTGGAGGAAAGGGAGGTGGTAAATAAATGGGCTATGGACCTCAGGACCAGAAGGCATGTAGAACTAATCATCCTTAGACTTGATTTAAAAACCAGTTACAGGCAGTTGAACAGAGACCACTGTACCCAAAAGGTCAGTGCAACATAGGCCCCAGTGGCTCATGCCACATGGGTGTGGAACCCAGGAATCCAACTCTTCATCCACCCCAATTGCCTCCTTTCCGCCTCTTTGGCAGGTCTAGAACTACAAGCTGGCACATTCTCAGGCCCTACCTATCAATGCTACTGGACTGCTGACAAGGTCAAGAAAGTCTGCCACATCTGTCCTTTTCTTCTTTAGGGGCAATGCAGCTCAAGAGTTTAGTGCCTAAGTTTCTTTGAGTGCTGGGAAAAGGTCGCCATGCAGGATCTATTTAAATCTGGCCCATCCCTGACTCTCCAGAGCTTCATAAGATGAGAGTATCTGCCCAGAATACACACTGCATGTTTAGACATGTACCCTGTATGGATGCTCTCTAGAGAAAGACCAGGAGGCAGGAAACAAGGAATTATGGGAACTCAAAAGCCAGATGACAAAAAACCCTGATAAACATTAGAGCACCAAACTGTGTATGGTGGTGTATGCCTGCAATCCTAGCTACTCAGGATACTGAGGATTGCAAGTTGGACACCAGCCTGGATAACTTAGTGAGATCCTGTCTCAAAAAATTAAAAAAAAAAAATTAAAGACTGGGAATATAGTTTAGTGATACAGTACTCCTGCATTCGATCCCCCCAGTATCAAAAAAGAAACAAAGAAAGATTAGCAGTAATTAGTACTTTCTGCTTCTATAGCCTTGTAACTGGGAGGTATTGACCCCAAGTCCTGCCCAACCCTTGGCTCTAACACAAGCCACTTTGAAGAACCGAAAAGCTCCAGTTCGGTCAGAGCATAGTGCCTAAATCAGCCACAAGAGGTCGCTTCCAGTGTATGCCACTTGCTCGCCCCAATTTTCCTTGAACATTAAGGGCTGGAGCTTTCCAAGGTGGCACCAACACCAGCCCTCACTGAGCTAACCTCATCCTCCAAGCTCCAACAGGAAGATAGGTAGTGTGATTAACTCCCAGGGCATTTGTCAACAGACCCTCCTCTTATTTCCATCATGAGCCACTCTCTGTTCCAGATCTCAGGTGCAACTGATGACACGGATCAAGGCAAAGCTTTGCTCACTGGGTATGACCCAATGGCTTTCTTCTCTGCTCCATAATGCCTTCAAGCTGACACAGCAGCACAGCTGGGTTCTGAGAAGTAGGAAGGAAGCCAGTGAAAAAGGGCACATGAGGTTGCAACTTCTGAGGGCCTGTGGTATGAAGTATGGCCCCAGGAGGGATAACCTCTGGCCTCTTCCGTCCAAGCAATCTAGCTCAGTCCTCCCCTCTCTGAAGGTCACATCTCTAGCTTATGACCAGCTACAGACTACTGGGGCCAAGAGGGTCATCAAAAAAAGTAAGAAATCAGAAAAATGAGCCAAGATTACATACACTGGCCTCCCTACCCTACCTAATTTATCCTCTGTATTGTCTGAAAGAAGGAAACCATTCCTCAGTCAGTAGACTGTAACCAGCCTGTAATTCTTAGGTCTGCCGTAAATCCACTATGTGACCTAGGCAAATCATCATTCTCTGCATCTGCAAATGAAGAGATTAAATCGGACGGTCTCTACATCCTTTCCTCTTCTACAACCCTGAGAATGCAGTGTGGCATAACATTAAAAGTGGGTAGGACACATCTACATGTAAACAGCGTAAGTTAAATCCCTAGTATCAGACACAACCATGCAGTTTTCTCCTCCACTGCTTCATCCACAGTCGGAGCAGTATCTTAGGACAACACTTAGGGGAGGAGCAGACGACAGGAGACAAGCATAAATCCCCGCCCAAAATTCGAGATGAAGGCCTTGGACTACAAATCCCAATGTGCACTGCGGCAGCTCAAGTCTCCCTTTCTGGCAGGCTAACCCCAGTCTATCGTACTGTACAGTGCCTCTCATGCACACGGAACTACAACTCCCACAATCCATCGGAACAGTCGCGATTCTTGTTCCCAGGGAGCTATGGGCTTCCGTTCGCCCTTTGAACCGCCTTGCGCTTTGCAAACTGGGAGTTAGAGTCCAATGTAGGCAGGTAGCTGGGCGTTGTCAGAATTACAGATTTCTCGGCCTCTGGATTCCTTTTGAAGAGCAGTTCGCAGGGACAATGGTCAAGAGAGGGTAATAATGGATAGGCAGAACTTTGCACGGTGCCTACCACTTAAGGCATAGATGTTCGAGTTAAAGTTAACTGTCAAGAGCAGGAGGAAAGTGGGAACACCAGCCACCCCACCCGCCACCAAAAGCGTCGTTTTTTGTCGCAATGGTTTTTCTCTTTACCAATATGGCGGCCTTGTCCGGCCACACCTGATGTTGAACCAAATGGTCCAGGACAACATCCTTATGAATACTGCCGTTATCGACAGCCTACCAGCTCTGTCCAACACCACACCTTGCTCCTTCCTGCTCATGTCTGAGGACCCTAACAGCTTTCTAGTCTTTATCCCATTACCAAAATGGCGAAAGGAGCTGCTTTCTTGCGAGGGCCTAAAGGGGTCAATACGCCTGCGCGGGAGCCGGCTGTGTTACGGGGCGGGAGTGGAAGACACCCAATACGCCTGCGCGTGAACAGAGTCCTCTGGGTCTACACACAAACACCAATGGATGAAAAGTCCCCGGGTTCCTGCGGCTGCGCCATGACCCTTAAGAGATTTTCTAGGCGCCTGCGCGAGGCCCCGGGTCCCGCCCTTTTAGCTGAGTGCGCTGGCGCAGGGCAGAAAGGCGGGGCTTCAGAGCTCCAGACGAATGCCAGCGCGGCTGCGCGCTGGGGGGTACCCCCTCACCGCGGCTGCGCGGGAGCCCTGCCGCCGGCTGTCACTGCGGTTGCGCGCGGCAAGCGGCGATCCCGGGGCGCCTGCGCGGGTGGCTTTGCGGGCGCTCGCGGTAAGTTTGCGCCAAGTGCGCGGCAGCCCGGACGCAGACGGCGGCGGCGGCGAGAGGCGGAGCCCGGGGACCACCCCCCATCACCCTCCCCCCAGTCACCTCACGTACCACAACCTCACCTAACCTCTCACCCCCCCGACCGATTCCCCCAACCCCGAGATGGCAGCGCCCCCCAGCCTTCCCGGCCGAACCAGCGGCCGCCAGCACCGGCTTTAGCCTGTGGGACTAGGCCCCACCAAGGCCCGACCCCCGGAGCCGGGACCCACTGTGCAACCAGCCTCCTGGCCGGGCTGAGGGGCCGCTCCCCCCTCACGGCCGTGGAGAGGACGCTGCCGTCTCAGGGACTGGGGGCCGGGGGGTGGGGGGGAGCCAGGGCGAAGAAGTCGGGACCCGTGTTGGAAAAAAAGAAGGGGAGCCGGGGTCAGGAGCGTCTCCTTCCCCCGTTTCCCCCCTCCCCCCGGGGTTGGGGGGGCCGGAGCAGAGAGCGCCCAGCCCGGGAGGTGGATGAATGTGGGAGAAAATGGAGACCAAGACGATCGTATACGACTTGGACACGTCGGGGGGGCTGATGGAGGTAAGAGTGGCCCTCCTCATCCCTTTCCTCAGCGCCAGGAGGGAACCTCCGCCCACCGCCCCACAAAGCCGGCCCCAAGCTCAAAGTACCAGAGGGCCTGGGATGGGGGGGATCTTCCTTACCCAATCTTTTCCTCCCATATTTCCAATGTGGGGACCTGAGCTCAGTCTCCGAGGACGTTTGCAGCAGTTTCACCTACCCGCCGCCCTCGATTCGCGCTCCCGAGGCTCCAGCCCACTCCATCTCGTTGCACCGGCCGGCCTCCCCACCCCCTTCTTGTGGGCCCCTTTGTGCTTCCCCCAGCACGTCCGGGTACCGGGCTTCGGGCCTCTCCTGAGCCGGGCTTTGGAGTCCCCCACTGTCCATACAAGGAAGTGGCGAGAAGGGAACCTCACACTCTCGCCCCATCCCCCTACCCTGATCCTCCCCATTTGGAAGAAGCTGTTCTCGTTGTGTTGCTGGAACGCGATTAGGGCGCGCTCCCTCTGGTTCTGGGGTCTGAGAGATTTCTGGGAGCAGTCTGGATGGGAGGAAGAAGGACAAAAGGGGGGAGAGGGCTGGGTGACGGAGAAGCTGCGCCGGGGGGGCGAAGGATTGCCCGGGACCTCCGAGTATGCACACACACCGTTTGTATGTGTGTGCAGCAAATCCAAGCTCTGCTGGCTCCCCCCAAGTCGGACGAAGCAGAAAAGCGGAGTCGGAAGCCCGAGAAGGAGCCCCGGAGAAGTGGCAGGGCCACCAACCACGACAGTTGCGATAGCTGCAAGGAAGGTGGAGATCTCCTGTGCTGCGACCACTGCCCGGCCGCCTTCCACCTCCAGTGCTGGTAAGGCCTGGGGACCCTTTTGGAGCCCCTTGGCGAACCCTCGTCGGCTTGTTCTTTTACCCGGCCTGCCCTTGCCTGCCAAAATAACGGGGAGCCTGCAGCCGCTAGCTGACTTTCTGCAGCTGCTGGGCCGAGCGTTTCCCCGCCCCCGGATGTCTGCCGGGATCCGGCCGTTTTGCTGGGAGGAGCAGCCGGTGGGTCCGGACCCCAGGGTGGCAGTTGTTAGGAATGAGACGAACCCCATCTGAGATTAGAAGACGCTGGGGAGCCGGGACTGAGCGGCCCGAGTGCTGCCGGCGGTGGCGGGGGAGGAAGGGGAGGAGCTCTGGGCCTTGTGCAGCTCCGCGGCCCGCGCGCCCGCCGCCCTCTGGGCTCCTACGCGGCCAGGATCTCCTCAGGGTGGGTGCGTGGAGCTCCCGGCTGCTCTGGTCCAGAGCCCTGCGGCCCGGCACTTGCGGCCCTGGAGGGAATCATGGAGGGCGTCTCTCGAGTCCGCCTCTTCTTTGCCTCTCTGTTTACAATATGGCGACCTGCCTTTAAATTATATTTTTATTCTCAGCGCCATTTTGGCTGCATATATGATTTGCAAACGTCTCCCAGGGAACTGTGGAGGCAGCCCCAGAGCCCCTTCTGCAGAATCTCCTCGGGGACCGGGGCTGGGATCTGGCCACTTTGGTTCCTTTCTCTGCTTCTGCCTGCCCCCTGTTGCCTCTTGGAGCTGCCTCCCTCCTCCCTCTTCCCTCCCGGTGCCGCTGCCTCTTAGGAAATCGGGCCAGGTTAGACAATTAAAATTGCCCTTGGGCGCTGATTTCACTTCTCCGCTCCGGATCGGTGAGCCCTTTGCCGCAAAATTCTTTGCTGCCGGGGCAGGGTTGTGTGCGGTGGTTCCGGAAAGGCATTTTTAAGGAGCTGAGAGCTGAAAAGCCGTGCACTCCCCTCCCCACCCCCGCCTTACTGAATGTGAGGGGAGGGGAGAGACCCAGGAGAGGGAGGAACCTGGGTTGAACGCCCGCTGCTTGATCCTCCTCAGCAGCTCAGCCCAGAACAATCTGGCAAAGAAGAGTTTAAACTCCATCTTCTACTGAGAAATCACCCTGCTCGCCATAAAAATCCCACCTCTGTGCGGTGAACCCAGATTGCATCTTATTCGCTGGGTCTTATTCTGTTGTTCAGCAACAGTTGACTGAGGCAGGCATTTGAAGACTGGAGAGAGATCGAGGAGAGCTACCTGTTCTGTTTGTTCCCACCCTTTTGGTTTTGCTGTGATGGGTTTTGGTTTTCATTTATATTACATTTTTTAGCTTTCCGTTTATAAAAAAACAGTGAAATTTTCTTTACAGTCTCAACAGTTCTATTCACATTCTGTCTCTTGGTTTGTGGAATGGTGCCTACTATATTTGTACTAATTGCAGGTTTTGGAACACTTATTAGACAGATGGTTGATACTGGCAAATTATGTCTGTGGTCAGAAGTTACGTGGGATGCTCCCATTACCAATCCAAAGATACTTTTACCCAGGAGGGTACCACATCTTGTCTTGTAATGTTGCAGAGACAAAAATTATTATTCTGGAGGAAGCTTTGCTGCTGGCCTTTATTATTTATTATGAAATGACTAACATTGGCAATAAAGGTCTGGTTTTTAGTCCTTACTTCCTGTGAGGTGTGATCCACCTGAAGAAAGTATCTATGGGCAAGTTTCCTTTGCTGTTCTTGAGCACAGGAAAGATTTGTACTGAGCATGTTGTGTTACTTACTGGTTATACCCAATTGCTTACATGTTTTATTGTACTTGTTTAATACATTTGGTGAGAGGGTGTTGTAGGTTAATTTTACTATGGACTAGTATTTTACTAGTATTTTACCCCAGGATGAAATGGATATTAACCAAAATTGGTGACTCCCCTATTGAGTGAGCATTTGATAAGCTCTCTATTATCTTTTAAAATCTCATTTAACGATGTTGAAGTTGTTTATTAGAAACTCGAAGCATGGGAAAAAATGTGCTATTTTGCCTGAGATCGGGTTTTTAAACCCTAAAATCTAACCTCTAAATTTTTAGTCATACAAGTCTAAGTCTTGTCAAGTTGCAGCAACTAAATTTCTAGTTTAAGTGGAAGGAGACATAGAACTTTGAGCTATTGATAAGATTCAGGTTTTCCCAGTCTGTGCATTTCACTGACTTTTCCTCCTAGACCATGAATGGGAGGGAACTGGTAACTAGATTTGAGAATTGTAGTAAATGAAGTAGGGGCTTGTTTCACATCTTCAGTTCTCCCTTTGAAGAGGTCAGTACTGAACGTTGTCACTGACCTATCAGAGTTATTATCTACATCACAAAACATTCTAGTGAAAAGGCAGGAAATCTTTTAAATAGGAATTGCCTAGATGAGTTTCATTCAGTGTGTAAGGTTTATCCCACTTTTCCATTGTGTAACTAATATCTCTTCCACAAAAAGTAAACTGCCAGCTTCAGCCGCTCATTCCTATAATCCCAGCTACTGCCGAGGCTGAGGCAGAGAGTATGGAAACTTCAAGACCAGCCTGCGCTATTTATTTATTTATTTAGGTACCAGGGATCAAACTCACAACCTTGCGCTTGCCAAGCAGGCACTTGTGCTGCTAAGCTAAATCCCCGGCTGGCCTGCGCAATTTAATAAGACCCTTTCTGAAAATAAAAAGAACTGGAGATGTAACTCAATCCCCAGTATCACACATACATACGCACACATATGCACGCGCGCGCACACACACATGCAGACATGCACCCACCCACGTGCGTACGTCATTAACCAATTCAATCTGAGGAGTGAGATCGAGCAGTTAATGCTTCCTGCATGCCTTTTCATTAGCATGCCCTTATTGTTGCTCATTTGTACCACATATTAGGGGTAAGATTGGGAGGTATATCTCTATTTTCTCTTGCATCCCTTTTGAACTGACTAAGATTAAATTATTTAAATAGCAAAGTAATAATTTTGCTCACATACAAGAGTGAACTTGGAATTTTACAAATGCTGTAGGTCGTAATTATAGTGCTGTTACGTTTCTGCATTCAAAGTTCTGTGACACAAGTCCTTAGTCTTTTGTGTCCCTTGCCAATCTGTCTCATTGTGAAGTGTCTAGTAAAACGTTCTAGAAGTGATTTGGAGGCAGATTTTACCTCCTAGGCTTAGTGACACAGTCATAAGACACAGGGGATTTTTCTAAGATAAACTGCTAGAGGAAGTGCCTGGTCAACTAAGCTGTTTTAATTGTCCAGTCTTTTTTTGGGTGCCAGTGCACTGTTATGAGGAATATCACCTCTTCCTGATTAGATGGAAATTCTTATTTCCTGGTTTTCTATTGTGATTCTCTGGATTAGGGAATGAATTGTCCTCTTCTTAGTACCATAACCTCACTGAAGAGTTAAATTGAACTGCCAGGCTTGGCGCAGCGCACACTTGTAATCCTAGCACTTGGGAGGGTGAGGCACAGAGGATCCCCTTGAGTTCAAGGCCACCCTGGGCTCCGAAGCCATTTCAGAGCCAACCTGAAGCCGGGCGTGGTGGCGCACGCCTTTAATCCCAGCGCGCGGGAGGCTGAGGTAGGAGGAGCTTTGTGAGTTCGAGGCCAGCTTGGGCTACAACGTGAGCGCAAGGCCGGCCTGAGCTACATAGTACGACCCTACCTCAGGAAACTAGGGCCAGGAGTTTGGCTCAGTGGCTGAAGTGCCTGCCTGCTTGGCAGACACGAGGTTGTGAGTTCAATCCCCGGTGCCGCAAAAAAAAAAAAAAAAAAAAAAAATGCCAATCTGAACTGCATAATGAAATGATGTCTCAAAAAGACCCAAAAAATAAATAAATAAATAAAAGTAGAATACTTGGTGGATATTTAGTAGTCACTGATCTATTCTTTGTTTGAGATGGGAAGGATTGTTGTCATTGATTGACTACTACAGGGTATTAGTAATGAGGCTGACAGGAAACTGGTGTCCCCTCGTGGCTTTCTCATGGCATTTTTCTCGAAACAGACAACCAAAACAGTCTGATTGAGAAGTGCATCTACCTCAGCAGACCTCAGCATGGTCCCTTCCCGTCAGACAGATTTCTGTAGCATTTGCCTCCGCATGTTATATTTGGAATTGTTGGCCGGCTTTCCTCTCTCTGGTGTTGGCAGCAAGATCCAAAATGAGGTTTTCGAAGAATGAGAGTAAAAAGGTCTCTGTGCACAGGCAAAACTAAGCTCAGCTTGGAGTTTTGCATATTTAATTTTCAGTGAGTCATGACAAAGGTTTCACACATATAATAGCAGCAAATAGATTTTCTACAGGAAATCTGCTGTTTGAACTTGTAAGAAAATGATTTTTTTGTGTGTGTTTGCCCCCTCATTAGACTAATATCAGACATAATGGATTAAAACACACTTACTTAACATCTTGTGACTTAGTTTTCACATTATAAATGTTTATATGCCTGGTGCTAAAGAATTGGGAGTGAAATGTCTGAAACCTTTCCTCACCCTGCTCAACAGTAGTAAAATGATCATACAGTAAATGATAGCACATGGCTGCAGTCGTGGCACTTGAAAGGCTTGTTTGTTTTGCATTTGCTATATTCCATTGGAATCTAGGTGTGCCGTATTGTTTTGTTTTGTTCTAAGTGTGCAGTATTATTTTTGTTTTGGTTCTAGTACCAGGAATCAAAACTCAGGACTTCAAACTTGCCAGGCAGGCACGGTGCTGCTGAGCTGTATCCCTAGCCCCTTGCAGTACTGTCTTTAAATGGTACACATTTTTTTCCTCCAGTACTGGTATTGAACTAGGGCCTTCCCATTAAGCTACATCTTGTCTCTTTTTCTTTTTCTTTTTCTTGTCTTTCTTCTTTTTTTTTTCTCCTTTGTTTTGATCCTTGACCTTGCTGAATCACTTAAGTTGCCCATTCTGGGCTCAAACTTGTCATCTCCTGCCTCAGCCTTTCATAGTACTACGATTACAGGCTTGTACTACTACTCTCAGATAGTTGGCATACTTCTTAAATTAAATGTGGGGCTAATTCTTATAAGAAGAGTATTTTATTTCAAAGATAAATATATAAGAATAAAGAAACTGCATGGTGGCACACACCTATAATCCCAGTGCCTAGAAGGCTGAGGCAGGAGGATGAAAAATTCCAGGCCAGCCTGGGCCACATAGTAAGACCCTGTCTCAAAAACAAGCAAACATTTATGTATCATGTGTATTTGAATACAGCCACGCACAATCCTATGGTCCCAGCTACTCCAAAGGCTGAGGCAGGAGAAGATCACTTGAGCCCAAGAGTTGGAGGATAGCCAGGGCAACATAGTAAGACTTGCCCTTAAAAAAATAAAATTGGGTATGTTTATGGCCCAAGTGGCTTGGGCAGAGAAAGAAAATATTAGCAGTAGTAGACATTGAAAAGGAAGTAATACTCCTAAAAGGTGGCAGTTTTTGTGTAACTGCAGGCAAATAATTAGTGATACCATTATGTGAAATTTTTTATTTTGGGCCTGTCCCAAAATTATTTAATATACTCAGTGAAAGGTAGGGGACACTTATAATCTCATCAATCTCCTGCTGCTCCTTAAGGCTCTCAAAGTACTTTACAAATGGACTGTACTAATAAGTAGTAGATTTTGGCCTTTGTAAATGACTTGTGTATTTCTATAGGCATAAATGTGCAAAATAATGTATTTGAGTATACTGCTTTCATTTGAATCTTAAGAATGAGGTTCATATTGGCCTGTTTCAGGGCTGGAGGTTTGGTTTGGTTTGGTTTTTGGTACTGGGGATCAAACTCACAACCTTGCTCCTGCCAGGGAGGCACTTAACGCCACTGAGCCAAATCCCTGGCCATATTTTTTGAGACAGGGTCTCACTATGCAGTTTGGGCTGGCCTTTGACTCACTTTGTAGCCCAGGCTGGCCTCAAACTCACAACAGTCCTCCTGCCTCAGCCTCCCGAGTGCTGGGATTAAACGCATGTGCCACCGTGCCCAGCTTTAGAGCCAGGGGTTTAACTCAACAGTGTAAGCACCTGCCTGGCAAGTGTGAAGGTCACAAGTTTGATCCCTGGTACCAAAAAAAAAACACCAACAAAACAAAACATATTGTTCTCTTTTAAATTCTATGCCTTCAGAAGTTGCTTTTTGTATGCATGTTTTTTGTAATACTGTGGATTGAACTTGGGGTGCTGTACATTGAGCAATATTCCCATCCCACTTTATTTATTATTTATTATTTGCTGGAGAGCAGTTTTGAGACAGTGTCTCACTATATATCCAGGCTGGCCTCGAATTTGTGGTGATCCTCCTGCCTCACCTTCCCAAGTGCTAGGATCACAGGTGTGTACTACCACACATCTGTTTTTATTTTGAGACAAGGTCCCACTAAATTGCCTATGCTGGCTTTGAATTTGGCACTACCCATACCTCAGGCGCCCACATACCATAACAGGAATTGTAGCCTTCTGAGCAGCTGCACCACCATGCAGGACCCCAAGAGTTGTTTGTTTCTTTGTTTGTTTAAAGCCTCAGATGGTGATGCATGCCTGTAATCCTACCACTCAGGAGTTTGAGGCCAGCCTTAACTACATAGTGAGATTCTCTATCTTCCCTCTCCCCCAAAAATCACATTAGAGAAATGTCTAATAAATTATTTTAATTTGAACTGAAAGAAAATTCAAGTAGTAGCAGTCACTACAATGTGTTGAATAAAACTGATTTTTGTTGCTGGGGATTTAGCTCAGTGGCATAAGTGCCTGCCTGGCAAGCACAAGGTTGTGAGTTTGATCCACGGTACCACCAAAACTAACAAAAAATGAAAACTGATTTTTGTTAACCTCTGATGAGAGTGATACGTGAAATTGCTCAAAGGAGCTCGGTGAACGTTTTCAAGGTTGGGCTTTTTAGCAGTTATTAATATTCTTCATTGCTTTTCACAGCTGAACAATATTCCATTGTATGGGTCTACCAGCTCTGTTGATCCATTTATCCATCAGTTGATGGGTAAATGGAATAATGTGAACAGCAGTACTGTGAATATTTGGTTGCAGGTTTTTGTGTGGACATGCGTTTTCATTTTTCTTGAATGTGTACCTAGTGGTGGAATTGCTATGTCATAATTCTTGTATTTAACCTATGGGAGGAATTGCCAGACCTTTTCCATAGTGGCAGGCTGGGGATATAGCTCAGTAGTACAGTGCCTGCCGGTCAAGCTCAAGGTCCTGTGTTCGATTCCCAGTACCCCCCCCAAAAAAAAACCAAAATGGCTATATCCTTTTACTTTCCCACTAGGAGTATATGAGGGTTTAAATTTCTCCACATCCTTAACAACACTTGTTATCTGTCTTGATTAAAGCTAACCTAATAGGCATTGTGGTTTTGATTTGTATTTACCTGGG
>RJWM01047448.1:0-11903 GCA_004363535.1 Dasyprocta punctata | reverse complement strand
GCAAGGCCGGCCTGAGCTACATAGTGTGACCCTGCCTCAAAAAACCAGGGCCGGGATTTTGGCTCAGTGCCTTAAGCGCCTGCCCTGGCAGGCGCGAGGTTGTGAGTTCAATCCCCGGTGCCACAAAAAAAAAACAACTCCACAAGCCAAGAGTTATTTCTGGCCTATGAAACATAGAACATTAAACCAGCTGACTTCCTAGAAATAAGCAAATCTTCCTCCTTGGTTTCAGTTTTGATCTGAACTGTGTTTGCAGGCAGCAGCATTTCAGGCAGCTTTGCATGACCCAAAGGATTGGTTTTCTAGCTGGAAAACTTTTGTACTCATTTAAAACATGACAGAACATGCGTGTAATTGGGCAAAATCAACAGGAGCAATATAATAGTAAATGTGTTAGCAAATCTCATGTTGATTTTTCTAAAACAAGTAAATGGACTTCGAACTTTTAAGTGTTCCTGCAAATTCTTTGATCAGTTTAACAACTTTCACGTAAACTTATATATAGGTCCCATGTCACAGGCACGACTTTATTGGTCATTTCTAATGTGTTCTACATGAAGTAGTAGCAGTGAGTTGAAGAAAGAAAACAGTAGTGAAAAATATAAACCATGTTTTTTTTTTTTAAACTGCAGTTAGGGTAAAGCTGAGTCCCTGTGCCATGGTCTGCTTCAAGACGTCAGTATTGGAAATAATTTTTGTATAAGGCTGTCTGCATAAGGCTCTCATTGCTGAGATAAAGTACCTGATGCCCAAAATTAGGGAAGGGAAGGTTTATTTCTTACAGTCCTTGGAGGTTTCAGTCCATAGTCAGCTGGCTGCAAGGCAGGGTGGCATGGTACCCAGGACAGCCATTTATGGTAGCTGCAAAACAGCAAAGTACAAACCTGCAAGGGAGAGACAGAGATGCCTTTTTCCTGCCTTTACACTGCATGTCAGCTCCACACCTGGGCGGGTGCCACACTTACACCACCTGTTCCAGCCCTGGACAACAAATCAATCACAAACATTAGACTCAGCTGCATCCATGCCATGATTACATGAGACTTGGTGGGGCCATCGGAACACAAACCACAGCATTCCACCCCTTGGCCCCACAAAGACTCATATACATCCTTTACACAAGAGACATTTAGTCCATTTCCAAGAGTTGCCACAGTCCTATCAGTTTCAGCATTACTGAAGAGTCCAAGTCCCGAATCTCCTCCAAGATCTATGGCAAACTCTTAACTGTACCCCCTGTACAAATGAAAATGAGGTTAAACACTTTCAACATGTAAAGGCATAAGATAAACATTACCATTCCAAAAATTACCAACAGGGGAATACAAAGCATTAGAACCACAGCAAGTCCAAAATCCAGCAGGGTGAACATAAAGTACTGAAGTTTCATGCTCAGCATCTGAAGCAATCTGGTTGCAAGCTCCAAAAGGCTTCAGTGATTCCACCCCTGCAGTACTTCCAGGGCTCTATTTCCCATGACTTCTCTCTTAAGCCCACTCTGCTAGGTTTCTGCAGGTTTCACTGGATGAGTCGTGTTCTTGGCTTTTTTAAACTTCTGAGTTCTCCACTGCACTTTTGGCTTCACCCTTACATCATTATATATTGCCCTCTGAAGTCAGGGTGGAAGCTGCCTTAACTTTAGAACTAGCACATTTTCCTTGTGACTAAAACACATGTTGCATGGATGCTGCCAAGTTCCACTGCCAGCTGGAGCAGTAGCCAGGCTTTTCTCTCTCTTGGCTATAGGGGTCAAGTGCCTGGATCACTGAGAGCTCTGAACCTGATTGTGAGAAACAGGCTTTCTATGTTGCTGCCATTTTTGGAAACTCCTTTGGCCTCTGTCACCAGTCTGGAACATGGTACTCTGTGCTTTCTTCTCTAAGCAAAGTCTTTCACTTTTGCAGTTTTGAGACTGCAAAGAATGGAGACCCACTGCTTCCTGGGATGGTCCTAGGCCATCTTTTTTATTTATTTATTTATTCCTTTTCAGCAATCAAGGTCTCAGCTCTATCTTTACAGTTTGCAAGTTTTTGGCCAGACTTACAATTTTTTAAATCATCCTGCTGGGTTCATTGCTCTTGATTTGCAACATAAATCTGGCTAAAAGCCCCCAACAATAGCCATGTCACCACCTCAATATTTGACTGCCTTGAAATTTCCTTTGCCAGATTATTCAGTCCATGGCCCTTAATCTCAGTCTCAGGTAGTCTCTGGGCATGAGCAAAATGCAGATAAACTTTCTGCCAAACCATAACACATATTGCATGGGGTCCAACAACCAAAGCAGTCCTTCTTCCTGGCAGAAACTTCCCAAGCCTGGTCTTTACCAGCAGGCTTTTGATTTGCCTTCTATTCTCTTGAGCTCTGACCAGAATCTCCCATACAGAGCAACTTAAGCTGTTCCAGCACTACTCTTTCAGGCGACTTCTCCAAACCTTTCCAAATTCTTCCCACAAGCCATTCTCAAAGGCTTTTGAACCACATGGTCAGGTTTAGACACAGCAATGACCCCACTCCACTGGTATCAAATTCTGTCTTAGTTACATTTCTGTCACCGCTGGGACAAAGTACCTGACACCCAAAATTAGAGAAGGAAAGATTTATTTCTTACAGTTCTTGGAGGTTTCAGTCCATACTCAGCTGGCTGCAAGGCCAGGTGGTGTGGCAGCTGGGGCAGCCATTCATGGGAGCCACAAAAACAGCAAGGGGGAAACCCAGAAGAGAGAGAGACACACCTTTTTCCTGTCTTTACACTGTATGTTGGCTCCACCCCTGGGCTGGTGCCGCCCTCTCACCACCAATTCCAGTGCTAGACAACAAACTAATCACAAATGGTAGACTCAGCCACATCCATCTCATGATTACATGAGACTTGGCAGGGCCACAGGAACATAAACCATAGCAAAGACCGAAAAGCACAGGTAATTAAAGCAAAAATGAAGCATGAGATTATATGAAAATAAGAGACTTCTGCAGAGCAAAGAAACGATCAATAGAAAGAACAGATAACTTTCTTGGTGGGAAAAAGTTTTCCAAAGTATTCACCTATTATGGTTAAGCTTAATTGTCAACTTGATTGGCTTGACATTCATTTAGGAAACTAGTAAGGCCTACCTCTGTTTGGGTGTGGTTGTGTCCTGAGTATAGGATACCTATCTGGTCCCTGCCCCCTTCCTGTTTCACATTGTTCTTCTACTCTGATTCAACCACCATGAAGCGAGAATAGTGGACAGCCAACTCCTGGCTTCCATTTGATGGGCTCTATCATCTCCCGTGAAAGAATCCAGTCATGAAAAAGCTCGTTGATTCCTCTGCCCAAGGCACCTCAGAGAGACCACCGCTGAAATTACTGTAATGGCAGGACCCTCCACACCACTGTGCGTTTAGAAGCAAAAGATCTCCTAAACACCTTAAAATGGCAAATCACAGGTAGGAAATACAGGAGCTGAAATTTCAGGAGCTGAGGCTTCAAGGTCACAAGAGAACTTGTAACTTAGTTCTAAAACAGATGTATGATATGAAAAATAAGCTAAATTGAAAACAGGTTTGGAATGTAAACTATGTGATTTTAAGACTCAGAGGTTCATTTTAGGTGTTTCACTGAACTGCTGTCACTTCAGTTACAAGGATAAAGTTTGTTACCTAGTAGTAAATCTCATATTCCTTTTACTACTATCATATTAACAGAATATTTTTAAATTTCCTTATTAATTTTTGATCATTGAAAGCATTTCCTCAATGTACCTTGTGTGTGAGCCTGTGTGTGTGTGTGTGTTGCATACTGCAAATGTATTTCTTTCTAAAATAAACATGGTTTATAAAAGTTCAAGTGCATTGATTCCATCTGATGTGACCGATCACTGACATCTCCTAGGAAGCACTTTTATGTTTCAAAATTGACTGAATGAAAGCACAAAACATACACACAAAATATTCCAATGCATATATTCACATATTATAGTCTCTTGAACAGGAAGCTGAACCTTTTAAAACTGAGTTCATGTCATAACAACCTGATAAAGAGATACATAAGGTACATGCAGTTTTGAAGTTAGCTCCGTCCCCAATTTGCCCAAGGTAGTGCAATCCAGCATTTTGTGTGACATATATGAGTATATTGTCTACATTGACAATTTTACTTCCTCTTTCCCAATTGGGGTTCTTTTCTTTTCTTTTCTTTTCTTTTTTTCTTTTCTTTTCTTTTCTTTTCCTTTCCTTTCCTTTTATTTCCTTTCCCTTTCCCTTTCTCTCTTTCTTTGTCTTTCTTTCTTTCTTTCTTTCTTTCTTTCTTTCTTTCTTTCTTTCTCTCTCTCTCTCCCTCCCTCTCTCTCTTTCTTCCTTTCTTTCTTTTTTCCTCTTTTATCTTTTTCTTCTGGATATGACTACCAGTGCTCTGTTGAGTGAAAGCAGTGTAAAGAAGCTTCTGTGCCTTTTTGCACATCTTGGAAAGATTTCAGATTTCCTCTGTTAGGTATAATGTTAGTTATGGATTGATCCTGTATGCCATTTAATATGGTGATGCATGTGTCTTTTATGCTTTATTTGTCCCTTTCTTATGAAAGTGATTTTGAATTTTCTTAATTGTATATACACAATAGACCATTATTCAACCCAGAAATAGCCTGAAGTCCTTCATTTGTAGCAACATGGAGGATAGTATGTGCAGAGAATTATATCTGTCCCAGAAAATGTATAGTATGTATTGCATCTCCTTACTCTTCCAGAGAGCAATCAATAGAGGCCAGGAATAGGAAGACAGAGGAAGAGTAGAGAGTTTGATAATGGGTGTTGAAGTACAGATGAGAGAAACTGCTTCTGAACTTCTGTAGTAAAGCAGAATAGCAATTGTCTACAACAATTAGAAATCTCAAAATAAGTAAAGTAGAAGAGGTTGAAGGCACCGTATAAATAGAAATGGTAACATTAGAGATAGAGATGTAATTACACTAATTTGTTCACTATACATTAAACACATGTTTCAAATTAAATACTGTATTCCAATGGTAAGTAAAAGTATTACATTCCAAATAAATATTAAATGTAAAAATAGACAATAAAAAACCCATATCTCTCATCGTACACTAATCTAAAATCAAAATGGATCAAAGATCCAAATATTAAAATAGAAATATGCAACTTTCTGGAAGATAAAGTACTTAAAACCCTTGAAGTCCTAGATGTAGGCAAGGACCTTTTGAATAGAACCCCAGTTGCACAAGAAAGAAAAGAAAGAGTTGGTGAATGGGATTATATCAAATTAAAAACCTCCTTCACAGCAATGGAGATAACCAGAAAAGTGAAGAGAACACCTGCAGAAACTGGCCAAAAGTGGTCAAAAAACAGGCCCGTTACATCTAGGGGAGGACTAATACCTAGAATATATAAAGAATTTAAAAAATTAGACCCCCAAAATAAAAGTCCCAGTCCTACAATAGGCAACTGAAATGAATAAACACTTTCCAGAGAAAGAAATATAAGTGGCCAATACACAAAACCTGTTCAATTTCACTGGCCATTGGACAAATTCTAATTAAAACAAGACTTAGATTTCCTCATTCTCAAGAAAGAATGGCTGTCATCAAGCAATCAAGAAATAAGAAAGACAGGTGAGGTTGTGGTACAAAAGGAAACTTCCTACATGCTGGTGAGAACATAAACTATTACAATCATTTCAGATCAGGGATGGTGATGCTCCCTGCCTTTCTTTTGTTGCCAAGAATTGCTGTTGCAATTCTAGGTCTCTTTTGTTTCCAAATGAATTTTGGGAATGTTTTCTATAGTTCTGTGAGGTATGCTGAAGGTATTTTGATTAGAATTGCATTAAATCTGTGCAACACTTTTGGGAGTATGACCATGTTGACTAGGTTGGATCTTACTATCCATGAGCAAGGGATATATTTCCATTTTCTGGTATGCTCTTTGACCTCCTTCTTTAGAGTACTGTAATTTATAAAATATAGATCTTTTGCTTCCTTCGTTGGATTGTTTCCTAAGTATTTCATTTTTTTGGGTGCTTTTGTGAAGTGTGTTGATTTCCTAAATTTTCTCTAAGTGAGCTTGCTTTTTGTGCATGGGAATGATTTTTGAGTGTTGACTTTGTATCCAGCTACACTGAATTTGGTGAAATCTTCAATGTTTGGTGGAGTTTTTGGGGTCTTTTATGTAGAGTGTCATGTCACACACAAATAGGAATAATTTAACTTTGGCATTTCCTATCCTTATTTTTTATTTTATTTTTTTTGTCTAGCCTAATTGCTCTGGTTAATGTTTCCTGAACTTTATTAAATAGGAGTGGTGATAGTGAACATCCTTGCCTTGTTCCTGATTTTAGAGCAAAAACTTTCAGTTTTTGACCATTTAGCATGATGTTAGCTGTTGGTTTGTTATAGTTGGCTTTTATCAGATTGAGATAAAGACCATCTATTCCGATTGTCTGTAGGGTTTTTTTTTTATCATGAATGGCCGTTGTACTTTTTGAAATGCTTTTTGTGCATCTATTGAGATAATCATGTGGTTTTCAACTTCGGCTTTGTTAATATGGTATATTACATTTATCGATTTGCATATGTTGAGCCATCCTTGCATCCTTGGGTTATGTATCCATGGTTATGGTGTATAATCTTTTTGGTTATTTGCTGCATTCTGTCTCCCAGTGTCCTATGGAGGACTTTTGTGCCTTTGTCCACTAGGGAGATTGGCCTGTACTTCTGTTTTTTGGTTGAGTCCTTCTCTAGTTTTGGTATCAAGGTAGTGCTTGCCTCCAGGAATGATTTTGGAAGTATTGTTTCACTTTTAATTTCCTTAAGGAGTTTCAAAATTAGTGTCTTGGTTGTTAGGGTTAGGACCTACATTTGACTGAAGAGAACCAAAGTTTCTCTTCAATCATTTGAAAACCACCCTCAGCCAGGTTACACATTGTAGTAAGGCACACGCATGTGCTCTCAAGCTATTTTATTGAGGCAGTGTTATAGACCCATACTATATTTCCTTTTAATTATACATTATAAGAGGATATAGTTTTATTTAAGTCTGAGAGACTTGGATTATGTTCAGTACAATCAGCCTCTATAGTTATCCAAAAAAAAAGACAGGCAAAGCAAGTAGAAATCATGGAGTTCTCCTGTCCCAAATGCCATGGAATCTTTAAACAATTTGATTTACATGGTTTCAGATCTTTGCAAAACACCAAATGTGAAGAAAGTGAAGTTTCTGTAGCACCTTGACTGGCCTTCCTTTTTCAGGTGAGAGTAGTCAATAGGCCAAAGAGACTTTGTTGTTTCCTGCTGGTCTAGCATGTTCCTTGTACCAAAAGATAATAGTTCCTTAAGATCTTTCATTTCTGTGAGCTCTGACCAAAACAGAACTCTGGAAGGAGAGAAGAGTGTTCACCCTGGATTCAGCAATTATGGTGCCATTTGAGAATTCTGGGATCAATCCTAGGTCACCTCAAACTCATGTTCTACTCAGTCACCATCAGAATTTAAGCCTCCTTTAGTCTACAAATTTTATCCCAGCTTTACTCATCATATACCTCTTTTTACTTATATAGCTGACTGAAGGTTCTGTTTCATTAAAGAATTCTGACTCATTTACATACTAACTTCAAACTAAAAATGATCTTGTTAGTTGTGGAACTTGTCTGCTCTAACTCGGCCCATCTTAAACTTTCTTTCTACCTTTTCCCCTTTCTCTTTATTTTTTCTCCTTTACTTTTTTTCTCTTCTTCTCCATTTTTTCTGTTCATTCTCTTCTTTGAGCTAAATGCTCTTAAATTAAAATGGCAAGCAGAAACACCAAAACATCACCCAGAATTTGGAGGCAGATTATTTAACATTGATGGGCACTGATAGGGAATCAGTTGTCCCTCAAAATGTCAGACATGGAAGACTCAGGGAGAGAGGCTATTATGGGGTTAAAAGTGGAAGTTTTGAGGTAGAGTACTTGGCTGTCTTTGATTGGTTTTTATAATAAACATCACAGTGACCAGCCATTTCTACAAGACAGTACTAACAGGAACTGTAACAGGAACTCTTACCTGAGCAACTAACAGACTGGGTGGGGGGCATTTTCTGGTATGTTTACTCCCTCTTTTACTTTCCCTGGCAAGTCCTTGCTGGGCATGTTCCATGTGATCTTTTGAGACAAAGCCCAACTAGCAGCAGTAAGATTTAGTAGTCCTAGGATGGGCCATCAGTAAGGTTCCCAAGACTGAATTTTCCCACTTGAAGTTCATGATTTGTTTCCCTTAATATAGGGTTTCCCCTAAGTCGATTTTACAAAGAGACATGTTTTAACATTACTCTGGAAAGGGAGTCAGTTTTACCCTGGAATGTATCCAACAAGGAGAGCCTTGTACTCTCATCAAATCTTGGTCAACTGTAGAATAAAGGGAAGGGCCTTACTGGTCATTTTCTATTCTAAACCACAGCTAGCAAGAGAGCAGGCCTGAAATGAATGCAAGGACTGCCCTAAGCACCCTGAAAGGGCACAGAACTCAAAGAGAATAATGTACTGAGGTATAGAACAATCCTGTGAATGTTGTCCTCAGGTTATGGTAGTGCATGAAATGGTCAGTGTCTAGAGTGACCATAGCAGAACTTTGAGTACATCATCTCTTCAGGGAGAGCTTCGGAGAAGCTGTCTGGTCCAGGTAAATTCTCCAGCAATAGTCTGGATGGGCTATTATAACTCTGGAATGATGACTCTAAAGCTGGATTTCTGAAACTTACAGAGGTAGTTATTATGCATCTGGATTATGTGTCTGTGCAAGGGTGTGTACAGGAATGACTAGTCCTTTAGGTAAACTTTTGTGAAACTGGGTATAAGCTGTTCCCTTAACTTTTGCAGTTTTGTGGCTTATATTTTTTATATCTCTGTCAGTTTTGAACTATCTCTGATACAAATGCAGGCCCATTTTCTTTGCCAACAATCAAGGGTAGGCCATATTTAGGGGTGATTTCTTACATCAGGGGCCTACAAAACTCTGTTATTTTCTTTATGTAGATAGGGAATATCTTGGGCCAGGATGAGTAGGTGCATATAAGCACCAACTAATATCTGTAGACCTTATAAGACTTTATTTTAGTGTTTTTGAGGGGTGATAGCTCTCAAATTTTTCCTCATCTACTAATTTAGATTATAGCTGAGTAGTACTCCATTGTATAAAAACATTACATCATTTTTGTTCATTCCTCAGTTGATGGGCATTTGGGTTGTTTCCAAGATTTGGTGATTACAAATTGTACTGCTATAAACATGTACATATATCACTGTGGTATGATGTTTTCAATTCTTCTGAAAAAATGCCCAGAAGTGGAATAGCTGGGTAATATGGAATTTCCAATCCCAGGTTTTGAGGAACCTCCACCCTCCACACTGATTTCATAGTGATTATCAATCTACACTCCCACCAAAAGTGGAGGAGGTTTCCTTTTTCCCCACAGTTCCTTCAGTCTTTGTTATTGGTTGATTTCTTGATCTTGGTAGGGTTCATTGTTTCAACAAGGGCCCATAAGTCTTGGTCATCCAGTAGGTATGTCAGTTTTGTTTCCCTCATTTTTGACTCTTAACAAAGGCCCATAAATCTTGAGGCTGGAAGTAGTCATGAGCTGGCCAAGGTGGCAGTTTTCTAAACTCTTCACCTCTTCTCCAAAGAATCAGCCTTGATTGGTGGGAGATACTTGGCCCAAGGCATTCCACATAGTCTCCCTGCTGGATGGTTCACAGATAGTGACTGATTGATATGGGGAACAGTTGGCACCTCCTTTGCTTGGAGGAGGGTGCAGTTTAGATGTTATTTGTTGCACAGATTTTCACTGACTAGTCCACAGTTGATTTTCAGCAGAGATACCGTCTTCGGTGAGGTTTTAATTTTTTAACTTCCCCACCTCCATCAGTCTGATTCTACTGAAGGCACAGCCTCTGCAAATCCCTTACTAAAGAATCTGTGGATGAGGCTCTGAGGAATCTGACTGAAGGCCCAATCAGTCCTGCTTCATATTCAATTATGGAGAAACTCTAGCTGAAGATTCCAACTGTGCTTAAAAAGATTAAATAGTCTTAACCGTGTTGAATAAGGGCACTACATTAACACAATAGGGCAAATTTGTCAAGTATATTGTAGGGGCAGGGGACGTAGAAAATATATGGGACAAAACACTGATGGCCAACACTGTAGATTAATCACATGCTTATCTGTGGCTGATGATTGCAGGGTAGTCACATACTTATTGTGTAACATGTACTTGAGAAAATGTACCTTACTCAATCTTCCTTAAAGTATTAATTGCATTTACACTGTGCTCACCTTGTCCCTCTCCTAGAAACAAGGGTAAGAACCTGACTACCCTAGACCAGCGATTAGTGAAACAGTTATTTTTGGAAACAAGCTTAACCTGTAAGTACGAAGTACACCTCATACTCACATAGATGCCCCTATCCTGCAGCACCACACTGTTGCTAAGACAGCTTCACTTCTAATTTCTCCATTTTTCAGTTTATGTAACCTTTGCTTCCTACTATAACAGCCTTGATTCCCACAATTTTCTGCTAATAGCCCCATTTCTTCATCCTTCTTCAGTCAGGGCAAGAACCTTAAGAAATGTGGAGGATCACTGAGATTCCCCACCAGACAACATTTTTTTTAAAAGACATTATAAGTTTACTATGTGTTTTATCTGCCTGTTTTATGAAATATTGAGATGCATTAATATAATTTCTACATCTTCCAGAAGGGAAATTTAAAATTTTCTCTGTTCTGTATCTGCTTACATTATAAGAGATATTATTGATCCTTAAATTGTCATAGTCAAAATTATTCACCCTTTCATCCTTCATAATAAGTTAAGAGCTCTAGAATACTTGAACTATAGCCCCTCACTTTGACTCAGTTGTTTTATGTTAATCCCATTTTCTCTTTCATAGTCAAAGTGCCTTATTAAACTAGTTTCATGTAATCAATATGTTTGATTGTTTTACATACACATGGATTTCTTAGATCTTCTTATTCTTTTTATTTCAGAATTTCTGTCTGAGAATTCCAAACTAGCACTGAAGGCATTCCAGTTTTCTCAATGCAGAGCCACTGGGTAAATGTCCGTAGGTCTCCTAGAAGGAGAAACAGGGAACCCTATTAATTATCCTGTCCAAGATCTGTAGGGATTTTAACCCTAGGAACTTTTCAACCATGACACCTGATGGATTTCAGGTGTAAAATTAGCTCAGATCAAGTGTTGGGATGGGAAATATTATTGGGGCTCCCTCTCAAATGCATGGAAACTGTCCTTCGTATCATTTATTTTCTCCTCATTGCTTTTGAACCTCTTCCTCATCTTTAGAACACTCCTTGGACAGGGCATGCAGCCTACCATTATGCCAGTGCAGCTCATTACTGTAAATACACCTGCTTGGACTCTAAAGATTTCTGGGTAGAACCAGCTTCTATATAACTGTGTCTACCACCTCCCATCAGGTAGTTCGGTTCTGAAAAATCATGTTCATCTCTTCTGCCTTGGCCACCACAGAGAGACAAACACTGAATAACATCTTGATATTAGGCAAGATGTCTTTCACTAGTGTATATTCTGTTTTTTAAATTTTTATTTTTTATTAGTTCATGCTTATAGTGCATAATGACTACATGTCTTGTGGGGAAGTGGTACACACATGCTACACACCTTAAATATTTTCTCATCCCCTTCTCCTTCTCCTCCTCACCCCTCACTTCATCTCTTGGTTCCCTTCCAAACTGAAAAAAAATCTACCTTCCTATTTTTTGTTACCTTTTTAATTCACTCTTTATTTATATTTTGAGTTTGTCTTATGAGAGAAATTATTTGATATTTAAGCTTGTGTGCCTGAATCATTTCTCTTAATATTATTTAATTTTATTTTATTTCAAAGAT
>RJWM01047447.1:0-11915 GCA_004363535.1 Dasyprocta punctata | reverse complement strand
GAAAGTCCATTTGTGTGACTCCCACTGTCTTCCATTTCAGTATCTCTTGGGTTTGTTCTGTGTGGGCTGGGGGACTGAGACTGCCTCTTGGTCTTTCGTTTTGTCATTTTCTTCTGGAATCTATGTAGCTCTGTGTCCTGCGCGGCTGGTCGGACTTCCCCTGAGGTTTGCGCTGATTCTTGCAGCGTGCAGGATCGCGGGACCCAGTAGGCTGGGTCCCGTGTACAGCAAGGAAGGGTGGCCTCCTGAGCTGTGCAGGTGGAGCCTCCTCCTTAACTGGGTGGGGGCCAAGGCCTCCCGGTCCCAGGGAGCTATGCTGGGCACCGTGCGTGACGCGGACCCGACCCTGGTTCTGTCCGCAAGCTTGGCCCAACAGCTATGCCTGCAGGGCAGGCCCAGGCAGGTCCCAGGCCTACAGTGCCGGAAGCAACCCTGCTGGGCAGCGCGGTCTGCACAGGAGCTGTGGGATGGCACATGCTTGAGCCGAGCTGCGCAGCTGAAGAATGGAGCTGCCGTGCGCTCTGCACTCTGGTGGGGGGAGCCCAAGCTCTCCAGGCCCCTGCAGCTATGTTGCTCAATTCCTGGTGAGCAGCTCTGGGGTCCTGGGCTGATTTGGGCTGGGCTGCATACCTCTGTGTCCTGCGTGGCTGGCCGGCGTTCCCCTGAGGTTTGCGCTGATTCTTGTGGTGTGCAGGATGGTGGGACCCAGTAGGCTGGGTCCTGTGCACAGCAAGGAAGGGCAGCCTCCCGGGGCATACAGGTGGAGCCTCCTCCTTAACTGGGTGGGGGCCAAGGCCTCCCGGCCCCAGGGAGCTATGCTGGGCACCGCATGTGACGCGGACCCAACCCTGGTTCTGTCCGCAAGCTCGGCCCAACAGCTATGCCTGTGGGGCAGGCCCGGGCAGGTCCCAGGCCTACAGTGCCGGGCCATTTTAATTTTTTAAAAATGTCTATTATCAGCCGCGAGTGGTGGCACACATCTTTAATCCAGGCACTCAGGAGGCTGAGGTAGGAGGAGCATTGTATGTTCGAGGCCAGCTTGGGCTACAACGTGAGTGCAAGGCTGGCCTGAGCTATATAGAGTGACCCTGCCTCAAAAAAACCAGGGCTGGGAGTTTGGCTCAATGGCTTAAGTGCCTACTCAGGCATGTGCGAGGTTGTGAGTTCGATCCCTGGTGCTGCAAAGAAAGAAAAAAGAAAAAAGAAAAGAAAGAAAAATGTCTATTATTGTGTCACCTTAAGCCATATAATATTTTATGACATTAAAAATTTTCTTCAAACTCAAATGTAGCTATTTTCAATTATTTAAGCTTCATATTAACATATTCTCATGAATACTTTTGCTATAATTTAGTTTGTTCTAATTAATATCACATTATAAGGATGTTGCTGTATGCCTGGAGTCTTCACATACCTTTTTATGGCTTTAGAATATTTCCTGAAGTTACTGTATTTGACCATTCCTCAACTGGTGGATAATTTATATTTCTAGTAGTTTACTTCTTGTGATGGCATTAGTACACAGTATCTTTATGTATATAGATTTTTTGGGGGATTTTGAATTATTGGTTTAGGAATAAAGTCCCATGATTGGGAGTAGTGGATCAGAAGCATAACATTTTGGCATGTTTTACAGATAGTTTGCCCTGATCATTGACTACCACATGTCCTACAAACTCCCCATAGACATTTGACCCTTATGACAGAGCTTTCTTCTCATGTTTCACTAATATGCAACCCACACTTTCAGTCTCCTGACCCCATCTCATGCCATGTCTTGGAGCCCATTCTGGCTTCTGTCTTTGATCTTGGTTGTGCATATTTCCTAAGCAATACCCTCCCTTGTCTTTGCTCAAAGAACAGTCTTCTTATGTTGACACGTTCATTTCTCCTCTTTAAACTGCTATTGGACCTAGTCTTTATCAAGCTAAACATGATAGTTTATCATGTAAACTGGCAATTCATTGTCTTATAAAAATTTCATGTAAACTAGTTTTATGATCTTGAGCCAAGTTTTAAACAGTGCTGAAGGCAAATACGTATGTATGTCTGTGACCTGATTGTTTCTATCAGAAGTGCTGAGGCCACTTTTGTAACTCAGTAAATAGCTGTGGATATCAGTAAATTTTTACTTCTAAGTTACTTCTTCTGACAGCACTCTGTGCTATCTTTTCAAAATCTTGTATTGAGTTTCATTTTTTATTCTAGTAAAAGGGAGCAAGGAAAGCAAGATTTTTGAGAGCATGACTTAATTATTGTGAACAAGATGAAGTACAGAAAAGTTAGCAATAAAAACAGTAAAAATTTAAGAAATTATTATAAACAGAAGCACATTTATCTCAAATGTTGAACATAATTCTGATGAATATTAACAGCTATCAATTATCACAAATAGTGTTATGTAACACCCTAGAGCTCAGCTTAATATAATAACCATATATTATCCACTCACAATCCTGTGAGTCAGCAATTTAAGATGATGGATCTTCTGGTTCCAACTGGGCTCAGTTACAAGTCCTGGTGCCAGGTGATTTGGCAATAGAAGCTCAGCTTTCCTCTACACAGCTTTCCTATATTTCCAGCATATTCTCATCTAATAGAAAAAAGGTAAAAGCAGGACACCAACACTTTGTAAGCTTCTTCTTGCAACATGTTTCTTTTGGATTGTTTGTGACAGTATCTCAATATGTTGCAGGCTGTTCTTTAAATTGCAGTTGTCCTGCTTCAGCTTCTGGGGTGCCATTTTGTATCTTGTTTGCAATATCCTATCAGAGCCAAGGCAAGTCTCATAGTTTAACCCAGAGTAAAGATGTAGGCCTAAGGGTTAATTGTGTTATTCAGTGGTAGAGCATTTTCCTAGCATGCTGGAGGACATGGGTTCTTTATGAAGTACCTTTCAAAAATGATACAGTATTGTCTGAGAGCCATGAGAGCTTCCTACAATCTCAGCTATTTGGGAGGGTGTGACAGGAGAATCTAAATTCAAGATCAGCCCAGGAACATTGGTAACATGGCAAGACTATCTCAAAGACAAAGGAACAGAAAGAGATGAGGAAATCCTCCTCCACAACTGCAGCAGTGAAGGCATACATCTATACTATGTATTGCACACAAAAGTGAAGAAATAGTAATTAAGACCATGTACTTATTCTGGGAAGCCTTGGGGAATTGTGATTTCATGTTGCTAATCACTGGAAGAGGTAAGAGAGGAGTGGGCCAAGTCTTGACACAGAGTGTATCAGGAAGGAGGAGCACAGTAAATGCAGAGAAAGACTGCAGATTCTTCACCATCTCTGCTTAGTGCGTCATCATGGCCACTAGGCAGAGAAAGGCCAGGTGTACTCCTTGTTTCTTACTTGTCAAAGAGCCACTTTTGGGGAGAGTCAGGCCAGAACACAGGTCAGCTTGCTAGGGAGAGGCCTTTCATGGTTAGAGGCATAAAAAAACTCCTCATGAAATCTTTTTATTTCTCTCACTATGACAGCCACACCTCGTCTGACTTATCTTGGTAACCATACATACAACTCCTCCCTCTGAGGACCAGAAGTGAAGTGAAGGCTCAGAACTCACCCCTGTGCTCTGAAAATGTGCTCTGTTCGATATAGCTTAAGTGATGGCATTTAGCATTGAAGAACATTACAAAAGCTTGGAGGTATCAGAGTGATGATAAGCAGGATCCACAGACATTTTTTGTGTGAACACTCTGCTCTGGAGATTGTGAGATTGTAGGGTTATTGAGATGAGTGGGGAATTACCCTGTAGATGAAAAGCTCACACAGAGTGATGGTAACTTAGTTGGTAATTAACAATAAAACCTGATGAGAGCAATGATAGAGATATATACAAAGTTCTTTGTGTGCCCAGTCTTATCTAAAGCAGACTGAGACGCAGGACTAAAGTTTGGGAGAGCTGGAGAAGATATTATATTCATAGAAGTAATAATGGAGGAAGTGAGAATGGATATGGCCTATTGGAGAGATCTCTTGAGAGTGCTAAAAGTGTTCAGTACATGGAACACCATAGATGGAAAAATGTCTGTTATTTCTGAGTGTTAATCCAGGACAAGAGATGAGAGCCAGGACACTGATGAAAGCTAGAAAGGTTACTTCTCTTCCTGCCTTGGCTCTCAACTTTCCAAGGCAAAAGATGCCATTTGATTTTCATGGTGCATAAATATTCATTATTGGTAGCCGCTAATATCTTTTCATATTTAAATGACCTGAGTTTTGGTCATTTTTCATATAATGAGTCCTGCTTTCTCAGGGTAGATTCTACAGATTTTTCTAGAAGTCAGAGGTACATAATTGCTCTGCTTCCAATGGGACACACTGTGTAAGATGTGGTTGAGAAGTGATCACTCTGAGGAGGTGGCAGTACATCAAGACACATGAACTCCTGAGAGGATGGGGTGTGGTGTGGCCTTGTGGAGGGGACAATGGAGGGGTTCTTAGCACCAGAACTTGGCTGCTTGGACTCTTGTTTCTTTGTTGCCATAACACATATGCTGAAGAGCTATGAAAGACTTGTGGAGGGAAACTGAACTGTCTCAGTTAAAAGTCATGAAGTCTCATATCTGAGCCCAGTGGAGCCAGAAAAACCATCAACCTAGATCTGTGACCTACAGAATTGAGACAGAATTCCTCAGTTATATTGAACATTGTTCCTGGAGACACAGATCTACCATGATAACCTTAGATATCTTTAAATTAATTCCTTTTCAGTTTAAACTATGCAGAATTGCTTGCAACATAGAACCCTGGCAAATGACATGGTAAAAGATGAACACAAGAAAGCAGACAAAAATGCTATCCTATATCTTAGCCTTCTTGCCAGCCCCTTTACCAGTCTAGGTAGCACTGTGGTCTCTCTGAAAGATCTCAGGGCTTATGTGAGGTTTTGTGTGTCATGGAGTTTGGTTACAGTATGAAAGGTAATTGACCAAAAGAAGGTGGAGACAGCACCAGATATGCCAAAGAAAGATTGCCAAGAACCCAGTGGCTGTCAGACTGGGCATTTGTTCAGAGTCTCACAGGCAAGCTACAACTGGAATAGAAGGAACTGAGAAACAGAAAAAACTGTGGTTCAGTAGTCAGCTGGACAAGGAGTACGGAGAGAGGTGACTAAAACCAGGGCCAAAGGAACCCAAGATGTGCTGGGGTGAAGGAAGGAGGACAAGCAACAGGGATTAGCTATGCATTGGCTGCTATGAAACATGTCTACCTCAGCTTCTCTGACTCTGAGGAAGGCAGGGTGTGCTTTTAAATGAAGCCAATTGCTGACACACAGTGTATTCCACTGTGGTATGAGTATGCAGACTTATGTTTAAAATCTTTGCTCCTTCTCACTGATTCATGTACTCTCCCCTTGCTTTTCCTTCTCAGTTAAAAATGTGGAGAGAAGACAAGAATGTCAGTTGTGTCAAGCCTGGCACAATGATGAATCTGTGTTCTCTGCATTTGAAATCAAATCAATGTCAAATTGATTATTGAGGAACAGAAAAACTCATTTAAGTTTTGAATTTTGTGGGCCATTTCCATCACTTTTTGTCATGAATGATTCAGAGAGCCTGTGGAAGGCTCACAGAAGGGGAAAAATTATATGTATATAGGTATACATATCTGTGTGTATGTATATATATACAAGATAGATAACTATACTACTAATATCTGTAAGTTCATCAAAAGGAGCAGTTTGTGCTCTCATTGTTTGATCATTTGATCTTTTTTATTCCTAAATCTTGTAACCTGAACAACTACTTCTAAGACAATAGTGTTAATTTCCTACTATTTTTTGAAATTCTCTATCATTTCTACCTCTTGTTTTTAAAATAAAAAAATTTAAAAAGTAAAAAGAGAAAACAGTCTTGGTACACTGTCACCTTCCCACTTACAAAGGCTCATGAATTCCACTGTTTCTGGTCTCTGGGAATAGCTGTACCTCTGTTTTGTGTACCCAACATGGAAGATTTGAGAGAAGGCAGTGCACATTTCTTGGTAATGTTGGGAGAATAGCACAAAATGATTCCTACCATTGGACTGTCATAGTGCCTAAAATCAACATCAGGGGACTTCTGCTCTGTGGTTGGAGGCATGTTAGTCTTCAGGAAACCTAGATTCAGATGCCAAAGAAAGAGGAATTCCTTCAACCAACACAGTCAGGGGTCTCTAACAGTTAAGGAGGATGTGATGAGACAAAGCATATTTGTAAGGAAGAAGGAGTGGAGGAAAAGGAACTAATAGTATACCTAAGATCAAAAAGATCAGTTTCATAGTCTTGTCCAAGGATTACTCTGGTTCTAAATGGTGTTGGAATTATAAATCTGCAGGAAGTCAGAATAGGCACAACTCTTGAAGACACAAGTGAAGACAAAGATTTCATGAACAAAATCTCAATCACATAGGACATAATACAAAGAATCAACAACTGGAATCTCATCCAATTAAAAAGTTTTTAGACAACAAAAAATCACCAACAGAATGAAAAGATAAGATAAAGAGTAGGAAAATTTTTATTCAGTTGTCCTTCCCACAAAGGACTAATATCTAGAACATATAGAGCTGAAAAAAAAGAACCCCAGACTTCCCAAAATTAAAGACTCAATCCAAAAATGAGTGTCTGAGATGAATACACACTTTTCAGATGAAGAAATACAAATGGCAAATAAATATATGAAACAATTTTCAACATCACTGGTTATTAGAGAGATGCAAATTAGAACGATGCTGAGATTCCATCTCACTCCAGAAAGAATGACTATCATCATGAAATCAGCCAATAACAAATGTTGCTTGACTGTGGAGAAAAACACCAACTCCTCTGTTGGTGGCAGTGCAGAGTGATGTAACCACATTGGAAATCAGTATGGAGATCCCTCAAAAAAACTAGGATTAGAGGTCCCATCTGTCTCAGCTATTCCCCTTCTGGGTATCTTCCTGGAAGAATTAAAAACATCATACCACAGTAATATGTGTGCACCCATGTTTATAGCTGCACAGTTTGTAATAGCTAAATCTTGGAAACAACTCAAAGGCCCATCAATTGAGAAATAGGTAAAAAGTGTATGGTTTTTATAAAATGGAGTACAACTCTGCTGTGATAAAGGATAAATTTGAGGCGTTTCTAGGCAATTGGATGAACCTAGAGACCATACTCTTAAGTGAAATGAATTGGATTTACATGTGTAAACTTCACATCATCTCCCTGGTGTGAGAAACTGAAAGAGTAAATAAGGACCCAAATGTACAATAGATATTGTGAAATGGGGAGAAATTGTTCAAAAGGAAAGAAGAACTAGGGTGGGTGAAGGAGGAAAGGAAGGAAGGAAAAAAGAAAAAATGATCAAAAACAGAGGATGAAATGGAAACAAAGCTTTATAAATAGAGAGTGGAAGATGGGTGGAAGGGAGGAGAGAGGATTGGGTAAAAAACAGAAATCAAAATATATCATGTATGGGAACACATTCCCTATCAGGAATATGATCATTTCATACGTTTAAAGTGTACCAATAAACTTATTTTATTTAAAGACTGTTTGGGCAATAAGGAAAGTAAAGTAGTCTGTTATCGCCTCTGGTCTATGGAAGTTCACAATCTAAGCCTTAGAACTTTTGTGGGAAGGCATTCCAAACTTTGCTGACTATGGAATTTTTTTATGACTTCTATTCAAATTTTGTTAGACATACAAGATCTGGGGAATAGGGAATCACACATTTCTTATTTACATTGTGTTGCTAGCACAGAATAGACATGCAATAAACATGTAGATAAAATGTGTGAACTCTTGTGCTTTTCAGCTTGTAACACTTCTGAGGAAAATTATTTCCAAAGCTTGATCCACCTCAGTAATGAGTAACATTTCCTTTGCTTTGTTCTTAGAAAAGAAATCCATATTGCAAGTTCCAGAGAACAGTTGATTTCAATATTTCCCTTCCTCAGTTTTTATTTTTAAAGCAGTGAAACTATTTTGTCAGAGGAAATTTTATTGGTACTTTAACTATAAAATGTACCTAGGCCAGCTTGCTTAGTATGCAATGCAGTGTACTCCCCTTTTTCCTCTATAAAGCAGCTTGTACGGTGCCAGAATTTCATTGCCTCAGGAAATAGGCAAAGTTCTGCCCTTCCATCCAGTTTACAAAACACCCATGGGTGACCAGAGAACTGAGCTCACATTCTTCTTTTCCCAGTATAGGGTTTTACACTCCTGCTTCTTTGTAATCTAACCCTTTTAAAAAATGCTTCATCTTATTGAAAAGATAAGTTATAGGACATTAACATAAAGTGAAATCAATTAACTTCTCTTAAAACTATGGCTTTAGTCTTTTATGTTTAGAGTCACACTCAAAACAAAATTAGTGAAGAAGAGTAAGTTTCATAGTTATTTTATCCCATCTTTTATTTTCCTGACTTGATTGGGTTTCTGGAATGTATAAAAAATTGAAATTTAAAAGAAATCTCTTTACTTCCTGAAAATTTGCTTTTAAAAATAGACTTTACTTTTTAGAACAGTTTTAAGGTCATAGAAAAATTGTACGAAAGTGGAAAGTCAGACTTTATCAAAAGCTTTTTCTGCATCTATTGAGATGATCATGTGATTTTTGTCTTTGGCTCTGTTGATAAGGTGTATTACATTTATTGATTTGCATATGTTAAACCATCCCTGCATTCTTTGAATAAATTCCACTTGGTCATCATGTATGAATTTCTTGATGATTTGCTGTATTCTATTTGCCAGTATTTTATTGAGAATCTTTGTATCAATGTTCATTCAGAAAATTAGCCTATAGTTTTCCTTTATGGTTGGTTCTTTCTCTGGTTTTGGTATCAGAGTAATACTTGCCTCCAGGAATGAGTTATGTAGGTTTGCTTCCCTTTCAACTTCATTGAAGAGTTTGAGTAGTATTGGCATTAAATCCTCTCTAAATTTCTTGTAGAATTGAGTTGTGAATCCATCAGGACCTGGGCTTTTCTTTGTTGCTAAGTTTTTAATCATATTTTCAATTTTAGTAGCTGATACTGGGTTATTCAAAATTGTTATATCTTCTTGACTCAGCTTAGTAATTCACACGTTTCCAGGAATTTATCCATTTCCTCTGTGTTTTCCACCCTATGTGAGTAAAGTTTTTCAAAGTAGTTATTCATGTTCTTTTGAATTTCCATTGGATCTGCAGATATTTCTCCCTTTTCATTCCTTATTGCATGAATTTGAGTTTTTTCTTTCTTTTTCTTGATAAGGTTAGCTACAGGTTTATCAATTTTATTTATTCTCTCAAAGAACCAGTTCTTTGATTCATTAATTCTTTGTGTTGTTTTCTTAGTCTCAATTGCATTAATTTCTGCTCTGATCTTTATAATTTCCTCTCTTCTATGAGCTTTAGGCTTGACTTGCTTTTCTTTTTCTAGAAGCTTGAGGTGTAGCATTAGGTTGTTTATTTGTGCTCATTCTGTTTTCTTGATGTGGCAATTTATTGCTGTATGTTTCTCTCTTAGGACTGCTTTCATCATGTCCCACAAATTCTGATATGTAGTATATGCATTTTCATTGAATTGTAGGTATTCTTTAATTTCTTCTTTAATTTCATCTGTAACCCATTGGTTGTTCAAGAGATTGTTATTTAATTTCCATGTGTTTATGTAGGTCTTGCAGTTTCATTTGTCATTAATTTCCAATTTCAGTGCACTATGATCAGATAATATGAATGGGACAATTTCAATCCCTTTGCATTTACTTTACTATGTGTTAATATCTGGTCTATTTTAGAGAACATCCCATGTGCAGCTGAGAAAAATGTGTATTCTGATGTTGTTGGTTGGAACACTGTAAACATCTACTAAGTCCATTTGTTCATAGGTTTGATTCAGTTCTATTATTTCTTTGCAACTTTTTGTCTAGTCAATCTATCTCTTTGTGACAATGGGGTATCAAGGTTCCCTGCTACAATTCTGTTATTGCATATTTGGCTTTTCATGTCTATTATATACATATTTGTCTTATATACTTCAGTGTTCCTGTATTTGGTGCATAAATATTTACAGTCATTACAATTACAAATTCCTCTTGAATTTTCCCCCTTATAAGTATGTAACGACCGTATCTCTTTTGATCATTTTTGGTTGGAGGTTTACACTGTCACAAACAGAATAGCTACACCCATTTTTCTGGGTTCTGTCACAAGGAATATTGTTTTCCAGCCTTTGACTTTTAGTCTATGAGTTTCCTTTTGCATCAGATGTGTTTCTTGTATACAGCATATTGTTGGATCCTGTTTCTTGATCCATTCAGTCAGCCTATTTCTTTTAATTAGTGAATTGAGGCCATTTACATTGATGGATATAACATATATGCACTGGCTTAACTTTGTCATGTTATTTTCCTTCTGTTGATTTCCTGCTTTTCCCCCTTGTTTAATTGCATGCCCTGCCTGGTCGTTTGTTTCTGTTGTTGTTCTGGGAATTGTAGTCATTTTTGTCTCTCTATTATGTCTTTCAGTATTCTTTCTAGGGTTGTCCTGGTAGGCATGAAGCTCTTCAGTTGCTCTTTGTTATGAAAGTATCTTATCTCTCCATCAATTTTGAAAGAAACTTTCGCAGGATACATCAATCTGGGTTGAAATTTGTTTTCTTTCAGGGCTTGAAATACTTCACTCCAAGCTTGTCTTAACTTGAGAGTTTCTGCTGAAAAGTTGTCCATGATTTTAATGAGCTTTCCTTGATAGGTGAGTTGTATCATTTCTTTAACAGTTTTTAGTATAGTTTTTATGCTGTATGTCTTGGATCTTAATTATTATATGTGTGGGTATAGGTTTATTTTGGTTATGACTTTTTGGCATTCTATATGCCTCACTTATCTGCATGTCTGATTCTTTTCCCATGTTTGGGCAATTTTCTGCTATTATTTCTGTGAATAGTTTTTTTTACATCAGTTGCGTTGACTCCTGCATTTTCATTGATGTCTATCAGCCTCTTTGCATCATCTTGAAGCAGCTGAATTGTTTCATGCTCCCTTGTTATTTTTACAAGTTCTTTCCTTTCGTGATTGCTAAATGCAATCCTGTCTTTGAGGTCTGAAAGTCTATCCTCAGCTTCATTCAAATGGTTTTGCCAGCTTTCAATGGAGATTTTTATTTCCTAGATATCTCTTTGAATTTGTTTCATGCATTCTATTTCTTTCCTAAGTGCTGATTCAACGTTCCCATCACTTTTCCATGCTCTTGTGCTTTTTTAATCTGTCTCTTCTAACTCTGCCAAGTAATTCCTTTACTAAGGTTGTCATTTCTTTCTTTACCTGAGAGATTATTTCTAATCTGATTTCCTCTATAGCTTCATGGATTTGTTTCTTTATTTCACTTGCCTTATTTTCAGAAATGTCAGGTGTGTGATTTCCAATGTCTTCTATTTCTTTGTTTCTTTCTTTTCTTTTTTTTTTTTTTTTTTTTTTTTTTTTTTTTTTTTTTTTTTTTGTTTTTGATTTTGTTTTTGTTGACGGCAGTGGGGATTGAACTCACAGCCTCACACCTGACAGACAGACTGTTAAGCCACTGAGCTAAACTCCTGGCCCTAGGTTTTTGAGGCAAGGTCACACTATGTAGTTTAGGCCAGCCTTGCACTCACATTGTAGCCCAAGCCGGCCTCGAACTCACGACTCTCCACTTACCTCAGTCACCCGAGTGCTGGGATTAAAGGTGTGCTCCACCACACCCAGCTAATGTCTTCTATTTCAGTGTCCCCTGTACTTGTGCCTGATGGACTGGATGTTTGAGATTGCATTTTGCTTTTTCATCTTGTCATTTTCACCTCTTGAGTTAATATTTTGGTGTTTCAATCTCACTATTCTCTAGTGACTGTTGTGTGTGTCTTAGGGTCCCACTGTGTGGGTGATATTTGTCCAATTGCTGAGTCACTCAATGAAGGGGAGGGGCC
>RJWM01047446.1:0-11910 GCA_004363535.1 Dasyprocta punctata | reverse complement strand
ATAATAAATAAAATAAATTTTTAGCAAAAAAAGAAGACTATCCAGATCATTTGCCCATTTTTATTTTTTTACCTTTTTTTTTTTTTCTTTTTGAGATAGGACTTCACTGTATAGTTCAGGAGGGTCTTGAGTTCACTATGTAGCCCTGGCTGTTCTCAAACTCACAGTGATCCTCTTCTCTTGGCCTCCCAATTGCTAGGATCACAGGCATGCACCACCACACCCAGCTTTTTTGCCCATTTTGATTGGATTACTGGTTCTGTAAGGATTTGGAATTTTTCATATATTCTATATATTAATTCTTTCCCAAATGAATAACTGACAAAGATTTTCTCCCATTCTGCAGGTATCCTTTTAACTCTGTTCACTGTCTTCTTTGTGGTGCTGAAGTTTTTTACTCTTTTTAGTGCATGTTTGCAGTGCATAATGATTACATTTATTGTCAAGAGTCAGCACATATGTGGATCGCACCTTAAGGCTAATTTTTTCTACTGCCCGTCCTGTTCCTCCCTGTTCCTTCCAGCTCTTAGTCCCCTTCCCATTTGTAAAACTCTATTTCCATTTTACCCTTTCAATTCCTTTTTTCCATTCCCTTCACCTCTCCTCCCTCCATCCCTTGTTCCCCTTCCCATTTAAAAAAGATCTATCTTCTGTTTTGCTCTTTATTTATATATTGGGTTTCTCACATAAAGAAACCATATGATATTTAAGCTTGCATTTCTAATTTACTTCACTTAACATTATGGTCTCAAGTTGCATCCAGTTGCCTACAAATGGCTCAAGTGTATCCTTCTTTATGGTAGAACAGTGTCCCATTGTGTATAAATACTGTGTTTTCTTCATCCATTCATCTGTTAATTGGCATAGGAAACTAGGAATAGGAGACATACTTATTTGTGGGGTCGAAATATTTTTAATTGCAAAATAGTTGTATATACTTATGGAGTACAATGCTGTGTTTTGATGAAGATACTATTCTTAATTTTATACAGGAATTCTACAGAAAATCTCATACCCAATATTAAATTACAAAAACAAAAAGAACTTTCTCTTGATAGGCGCAGTCAGTACATTACCATCACCACTATTTTTATTCACCGTTTCTCAGTGTATATGGAGAACAAAGAAAGTAATAAAAATGCAAGGGCATTGGAAGTGAAAAATTAAACCTATCATTCTCATTAAATAACTTACGAAAGTAAATATTTTCATGAAACTAAATATTCCCAACAAAATCTAAAAGTTATTGAATTAATAAACAAAGATAGGAGCATCACTGAATACAAAGTCAACACACAAAATCAGTTGAATCTCTACATACCAGTCATGAAACAAATGCAACACAAAAATTTTAAACATAAAATTTACATTAAAATAAAAACAGACACTTAACCATGCATTTAAGGAAATGTGGAAGACCTTACTAAAATTTATAAAATATTAAAATATTAGTGAAGCAAATTAAAGAAGACACAAATGAAGAGACAATCATTCACAGAGTGAAAGACTATGCATTGTAAGGGTATAAATTATAAATCTTCCCAAGTTTTGCCTATTAATATCACATTCAAAATCTTAGTATGTATGCATACGTGTTTAAATTAATGCTACAATTCTAAAGTTCCTATCAAAAGTACCAAGACCAAGGATGTTGAAGACAAATTTGAAAAGAAATAACACATTTGGAGTACCTATACATCCATATATGACGACATTAAACATTAGGGGATAAAACAGTATAACACTGGGACAAGGACAGAAAACTCAAGCGATATGATAGAATGGAGATAAGAAATAGACCTAAAAATAAATGGTCATTTATCTGAATTATGAGTGGGGCACTTCAGCCTATTAGGGAAAAAATTTTTCAAACAAATCATCTGAGTTGATTGGACATAAAAATGAAAAGTACATGTAATGTAACTCTGATTTCATGTCATCTATAAAAATGAATTCCCTTTGGGTTCACAGTTATGTAAAAGATAAAGTAATAAAATTCCTAGATAAAAACAATAGGACATTGTCTTCATAAGGCGTAGGCAGAGACTTTATGAACAAAACTCTGACTGCATGGGAAATACTACAAAGCATCAACAACTGGGATCTCATCTTATTAAAAAGCTTTTGCACAACAAAAGAAATCACTAACAGAGTGAAAAGGTGACTCATGGAGTGAGAAAAATTTTAGCCAGTTGTCCCTCGGACAAAGGACTTATATCTAGAACATATAAAGAATTGAAAAAAATCAGATCCTCCAGATTCAAAGACTCAATCCAAAAAAGGGCATCTAAGATGAATACACAACTTTCAGATAAAGAAATACAAATGGCAAATAAATATGTGAAAAAATGTTCAGCAACAGTGGTCATTTGAGAACCTGGCCTGTTGGCGTATGTCTGTAATCCCAGCACTCAGGAGGCTGGGGCAAAAGGATTGCAAGTTTGAGGCCAGCCTGGGCTGCAAAGTGAGTTCAAGTCTAGCCTGAACTGCAGAACAAAACCTTGTCTAAATAAATAAATAAATACATAAATTTGGTCATTTGAGAGATACAAATTAAAACAACACTGAGATTCCATCTCACTCCAGAAAGAATGGCTATCATCAAGAAATCGACCAAAAACAAATGTTGGAGGGGCTGTGGGGAAAAAGGAACCTTCTTCCACTGTTGGTGGGAGTGTAGACTGGTGCAACCAGCATGGAAATCAGTATGGCGATTCCTCAAAAAACTAAGATTAGAGGTCCTGTTCAACCCAGCTATTCCCCTTCAGGGTATCTTCCCAGAAGAATAAAAAATATCATACCACAGCAATATATCTGCACCCATGTTTATTGCAGCACAACTTATAGCTAAATCTTGGAGACAAACCAAATGCCCATCAACCAAGGAATGAATAAAAAAGATGTGGCCTTTTTATACAACAGGGTAGTACTAAGCCATAGAAAAGCATAAATTTGAAACTTTTATAAGTAAATGGATGCAACTTGAGACCACACTCACCAATAAAATAAATCAGACTCACATGTGTAAACATCTTACTGTCTGCCTGGTGTGAGAAACTGAAAGAGTAAATAAGGGCCAAAATGTACAATAGATATTGTGAAATGGGAAGAAATTATTTGAAACAAAATAGTAACTAGGGTGGGGGAAAGGAAGGAAGGGAAAAGGAAAAAAAAAGATAGTTGTATTACTAGTCTCTCTTAGTTTACCGAAAAGAAAGGTTTGTGCTAATATCATTGGGAGAATTTTTTACTCCCATATCTTGCACTCTGAGTAACTGCTTTGAAAATAACAATGTGCAATGTATTAACCATTAGTATTTTCCTATCATTTTTTATGAAATGTGGTTTTATTGTTTTCATAAAATAAAAAAATAAATATCTAAATCTTTCTTAAACAGAACACAAATAGCATAAATATAAGAAAACTGAATTGGAATGTACTAAAATTAAGAATTTTATGTATCAGAAGACATCACTAAGCAAGTGGAAAGTGTTGTGTGAATTCCCCCTGGTGTGTACTGGTGACAAAGGCTGCCAGGGCATAACACCCTCTGTTTGGGGGAGGGAAAAAGAGGGAGGGGGTCATGTGTATTCTATGTGGCTTGACTCTACCATACTAGCAGAGTTCCATCAGCTATTTGGGAACCTCCCGGGACAGCAGTTCCTGTGACAGTTGCAAGTGGAGGTCCCACTGGTAGCCCTACAGGATGGCGTCACCTTTTACAAACTTCTATGCCTATGCTTTGTTTGATCTACAAGTCTCTTATTTCAAATTGATTTTTGGCATCAGGATGTATGTCCATTCTGTTCTTCCAATTACCCGTGTTTTTAGTTAACTTTCTCTGAGTCTTTCCAATGTGACTCCTTCTCTATTCAGCAGTATTGAATCTCCCCTCTGAATTCCTGATAAAATCTGAATGCTATTTTCCTATCAACTGTATGATTTGTAATTCTTTTCTCTCAATTCATAGTGTGTCTCTTTACCTGGTTCATTGTTTCATTTGCTTTGTAGAAGATTTTTAGTTTTTTCAATCTCATTTGTCTATTTTTGCTTTTGATACGTATGCCTTTGGTATTATAACAAACACCATTGCCCATACAAATGTTATGCTGCTTTTCCTGTTTTTTAATTATAGCCTTACAGTTCCAGATCTTATGTTAAATTCTTCAATGCATTTTGAGTTGATTTTTGTATATAGCATAGAATAATAGTCCAATTTCATTCTTCTGCATGTGAATATCCAATAGTGCCGCATTATGTGTGTCAGTCAGTGCTCCCTAGAGAAACAGATTTAATATAAAATACACAAATGTAAAGGGATTTATGAGGTAGGTTTACAATCGCTACCTGCAGAGTCAGGTGCAGAAGAGTGGAAAAGGGTTGTGCAGGTGATGGAGATCCAAAGGATCTGTCATGTCCCATGCAAGTCTGTATCAGGAGTCCATAGAGTCTGTGATGGAAGTCTGAAGGATGTGCACTGGAAGCCAGGAGACAGCATTGAAGGTGATGACGAAGGCTGGAGCTCCTCCAAAGAAACACAGCCTTCCTTCTTCATTTCCCTTTTGTTCCATTCAGGCTATAAGGCTATATATAGGGTGGTGCTACTCAAACCCCCAGGGTGGGTCTTCTACCTTCAGTAAAGCCACACCCCAAACTATGCTAATCCAATTAGTTGAGCCTCACTCAAATTGACACAATCAGTTAACTATCACACTATTAAAGAAACTCTTCTTTTCCTAGTGTGTGCCTTTTTGGTGATTTATCAAAAATCAATAGGAGATTCATGGGTTTATTTCTGGCCTCTCTATCATGTTCCACATAAATACATATAATTATTTTTCATCAAATTAAAATAAAAAACCAACAGACTTGAAAAGATGTATCGCAAAATATAATATCATGTGTTTTGTTATAATAATTCATTGTACTTGTTCAAATTAATGGATTTCACTGTGACATTTCCATACAAGCATATATTTGTTTTCATCATGTCAAACCATGTTTCTATACTTCCCTTCCCCTTATGAAAATATTTTCAACTTCATTAGTCACTAGGAAACTTTAACTCACAATGTTACTACTACACACCTACCAGAACAGTTAAAATAAAAGCAATACAATATGCCAAGTGTTGATGGGAAAAGGAACAATCAGAGTTCTCATATACCACTGTGGTCACCCTAAGGAAATCATTCTGACAAACTAAAGATGCATGTGAGCAAAACATAGGCCCAGAAACTGTACTTCAACAAAATGTATTGGCATACTCCACCAACACATATAGGTATATTTCCCCAAAAATACGTACTACAATGTTTATGTCACTACTAACTGTAAAGCAACAAACTGGAAATGATCCAAAGATCTATCAAAGGCAGCATAGATAAATTGTAATATTATCCACAGGATACATGTTCAAGACCCCAGGAGATACCTATTAATAGGGATTGTATGGAACTCTATTCTCTTTTGTTTTGCATGTATACCTGTAAGAAATAATTTATAAATTAATCTTGGTAAGATACTAACAATTATACTATAATTTTTAGTGACATCAGCACATATTTTCTTCTCTCCTTCAGTCAATAATTTTCACCTATTCATTTAAAGGAAACACTTTACTTTCTTATTAGCATATCATAATTCCCAGCATCATTATTCCTGTGTTCTACAGAACTTTATTAAGTAAAACTGAGAGTTAGGGAATGTGAGCACTGTGATATGCCAACAGGTGAGCCAGTAACTGAAATGACTCCTAAATGACTAATGACTGAGTAGCACAGACAGCATGGAAATGCTGGACAAACAAGAATTCAGATCCTGGGCAGGGAAGAGAGGATGGATTCAGATTTCATTATGCTTATCCCGTGATTCAGTATTTAAAATTTATAAATTATTTATTTCTGAAATTTTCCAATTGACACATTCAAGCTGTTGTTAATATAGGTAACTGAAACTGGAAAAAAAAAACATGGGTGGGGGATACCACATATCTAACAGCACAATATTAGCCACCTTAAGAATAAAAGAAACACAGTATTGTATTTCCTGTCCATTAAACTTGTCTAACTGTTCACCTCACCTTGGGAAATGGGAATACTGATTACAGTCACCCCATGTGAATATCGTGTCCCCTTTACATTGCATGGGAGGTGCTGCTATATTCTCAGGTCCTCAGGTCAAAAAGAACAAAAGGAGAGTACACAAGGAACTATATCTGAGGAAACATATTTTTACCCAGACCTCATTTATGACAAGATCTTTGATGTTTTCTTGATGTTGCCATGGGATGAGATTCTGAGACTCTTTGGAAGGAGTGATTGTATTTTGAATATGGCAGAAAAAAATAACTTGTGGGAAGAATGAAGTCTATGACATATTAAATAGAGTCAAAACTAAATTGCTAGTGTTCCTATTGAGTAAATGATCTTAATTTCCCTCCCTTAGTCACTGACTTCAACCTAGCAATTCGTTTGACTAGAAAGGCAGTGAAAGTGAGATTCCATCAGCTAGGTTCAAAAGCATATAAAGTCATGCTCTTTTCATCTTACCCTTAGAAACTTTCTCTCAAAGTGTTCACTTTCAGAACCCTGTCACTGACTGTGAGCTGGCCCAGTGTTGTGGAAAGACCACCTATGCGTGCTCTGACCTAACAAACATATGGAGAATGCATGAGTTATTGACAAACAGAACTGCTGTCGATAGCTGTTTGTAAAAATAAGAGGTGTAGCCAGATTCTTTCATCCTGCTATCTAACATAATTATAGTATGTTAAAGATTTAATTGTAGTATTTAAAATCTAGAAGAAATAGCTAAGTGGAATTACCTTCATCTACAGAGAGAAAATAATTTTGTGTACAAAAGTAATGGGCAGGAGGAATCACAAAGCAAACTATTTGTCAACTTTGACTACACAAATATGGCTTTTATAAATTTTGTATGTAGTGGAAGGTGTTGCATGCTACTCAGGAGGTTGAGGCATGAGGATTGCAAGTTTCAGTCAACTTTGTGAGATCCTGTCACAAAATAAAACAAAAGGAGCTGGAATATGGCTCAATGGTAGAGTACTTGTCTAGTCTGTGTGAGGCCCTGGATTTGACCCCCAGTACCATTTAAAAATGAAGTCTATGTGTAACAGAATAACTATGACAGAAAGAAATAAATACACAAATAAATGAACACTTCAAGAGCAAAAGTGACAAGCATATTTACAAGACATTTGAGGAATAATTATGCACATCTAAAACTCCTCAGAAACATGCTGGGATTATTTCTTATTGGAAGAACACTTGCCTATCATATATAAAGCTGTGGATTTATTTCCCAGAACCAAAAGAAAATAAAATCAACTAAAAAAAGGTGTAATCTTACTAGATAAAAAAGAAATGCAAGTTTTTAAAAGTTTTTTATTCCTATAAAATTGTTAATGCGTCAAGCATAATCCTGAGACTCCATAATGACACGGAGATGAATTATAGTGGTAAGGAGATTGATGTCTACAGTCATTCAGGCATGGTTAAGTATTTCATTCCTTGCATTTGAAGTTTTATAGCACCTTATTCAAGTCACTAACATTGAGCATAAGTCTGCCTGTCTGTAAAATGAGTAAAGCAATACTATAGTGCCTACATACTATGCTTGTTGAATTACTTGTGATCATTTACTGCAAATGTTCAACACAAATTAATTACTATTAATACATATATTGGAGGTAAAGTATCTTTGTTAGCAGATGCTACACATGAGCCATAATGGCAGATGAACTTGATATAGCCTGCCTCATATAAGACTTGATCTTCTGGGGGGCTTGCTTCATATTAGGATTTCTCTGTTTATGGAAATAAAAACAATTATATTACAATATTCTCTTGATTTTTTTCTTCATTTTACTTTTTCCTAGGACACAGCATGGGAACCGAATTGTCCAGTGCAAGGGTGAGTGTTCCTAGGACACTTGCTGGACAGGTGGAAGTGCACTGCATTCCAGCAAAAGATTCAGGGTCCCACTCCCGAGATCCACATCTGAGAGCTCACCTCTGGGGAATAAATGCCCCCAGGTCTCCCAGGACCAGCCAGAGTTGGCTTGAGAAAAGGCTGCATGGTGACACTGAAGTTGGTGCTAATGAGCACTTTGGGGGATGATGTATCAGGAGCTTTTATAGCTCTAAGAATGTTCTGTGTTCTCAGGCCTGGGAACACTGAAAGTGAGTCATACACCAGGGTGTTCCTAATGAGGGCAGGCCGGTGGACCCCAAGGTTACTGATTCTGAGTCAGGAAAATCTCAGAGTGTATTACTGAGAATTTTCTATCTAGAGGAGAGAATTGGAGAATTTGAAGATGCCTGAATTTGATAGATACTCTGACACATAAGGATGTCTTAGAGGTAGCACACATACTTTGCACATACTTGAACATAAACACACACACACACTCCTCCTACCAGCTAAATTTTCAGGTGAACATTGTAGGCCACATAAGCTGAGTCTCTACCTGAGATTTGAGCCCTCTCAATGTTTCACAGAATAACTGAAGGACTAAAATACTAACAGATCTTTCAAAGACCAGTATGAGAAGACATCTCAGATATCAGCTTGTTCTAAATCCTAGAAGGGAAAATCAGTGTTTATTTTCAGCTAAGAAAACTGAGCATGGATGTCTTTCACTTTCTTTTCCTCTGATAAAAATGAAATATCAGAGACATGTAGTACAATCACAGGTACCAAGGCACAGAAGGTGTAAATATCAGTTCCCAGAACAGTTATAAAAAGAGAGGTGAAAAGGGAAGAGGACAAGGATAGAGGAGAGTGAGGGAGGGAGTGTTCTGTTTGTGGAGGGACACCCTAAAAGTGGGTGGGAGAGTGGGATAAAATAGACACCCAGGCCCTCCCAGAGGTGCAGAGCTCCCAATTATGGAAAACGTCAGGACTGGCCTGAATGGAGAAGACAGCTCTGGAGATCAGGGACAAGTGAAAAGGAACCTGTCTTCAGAGACGTTTTCAACCCTTACACAGAAAACCATGACGTATGTACATACGTGTGTGTGTGTGTGTGTGTGTGTGTGTGTGTGTGTGTTGGGAATGGAAGGAAGGTAATGAAAAAGATCATGCAGCATTTTGGGGGCAGATGCAGAATTTTTAACGCACAATCATAAGTCATTTTTCTAATCTTACCATCAAAACTGTACTCAATTCTCACCTCCTCACCTCCTCTGAACAGGTTTCACTGACCTGGCTGATCAAAGTGATTTCTTTTCTCTGCACCTTGTTACTTCATAAACATACAACTTTATTTGAATGGATGCTATCTTAACTGTTCTGTGAATGTGCTCTGGGCATTTTCTTGCATTCTCAGTGTGTTCCTGAGGTTCTCATTGGAAGGACCATCTATTCCTTTTCCCTCAGATTAGTACTGTCCATACAGATATGTATGGATAATTTGATCCATTAATTATTTATTGACACATGGATAGGTTTTATCTGCACAGATAACAAGAACTACAAAACATGGGAAAACCAAACCAACTGAACCAAACTCCTGCTTCAGACTTCCTCCTGCTAGGACTCTCTGAGCGGCTAGAGGAGCAGCCTCTTCTATTTGGCACCTTCCTCGGCATGTACCTGATCACCATGGTGGGAAACCTGCTCATCATCCTGGCCATCTGCTCTGACCCACACCTCCATACTCCCATGTACTTCTTTCTGGCTAATCTATCATTAACTGATGCCTGCTTTAGTTCAGCTTCAATCCCCAAAATGCTGGTTAACATTCATACCCAGAGTCAGATCATCTCCTATTCTGGATGCCTTACACAGCTATATTTCCTGCTTGTATTTGGTGGTCTTGACAACTGCCTCCTGGCTGTGATGGCATATGACCGCTTTGTGGCCATCTGCCAGCCACTTCATTACAGCTTGGCCCTCAGTCCTCAACTCTGTGCACTATTGCTGGGTATGTGTTGGTTGCTAACCAACTGTCCTGCCCTGGTGCACACACTGTTGCTGACCCGTGTGGCTTTCTGTGCCTCCACCATAATCCCCCACTTCTATTGTGATCCTAGTGCTCTACTGAAGCTTGCCTGCTCTGATATTCACATTAACGAGCTGATGATCATCATCATGGGCTTGATGTTCCTCAGCGTGCCCCTCATGCTGATTATCTTCTCCTATGTCCGTATTTCCTGGGCTGTGTTTGGCATCTCCTCTCCTGGAGGGCGATGGAAGGCCTTCTCTACCTGTGGTTCTCATCTCACGGTGGTTCTGCTCTTTTACGGGTCGCTTATGGGTGTGTATTTACTTCCCCCATCTACTCACTCTACAGAGAGGGAAAGCAGAGCTTCCATTCTCTACATGGTGATTATTCCTATGCTAAACCCATTCATCTACAGTTTAAGGAATAAAGACATGAAAGATGCTTTGGGTAAACTTTTCAGCAGTGGTAAAACAGTCTCCCTACCAAGATGATGATCTCTGATCTTGGTACCCTGATCAACCCTGTTCTCATTACTTCAGTGATGCTGAGGTTGTGATGTAATTAAAAGGCTATTTTATTCCTTTGTGAGACTATGGAATGAGAAGTTCTGTTTTACTTGCCTACCTGGTCTCAGTAAGACAATCGTTACTAACTGCAGAATAGCATGACATCCTCCTCATTGCCTAAACCAGCATTTTAAAATAGTGAACTGGCAGCTATGACATCAGGATCTGGGATGAGCAATTCCACCCAGTGAGACGAGCATGTATTGAGGTGCGTGGATGAGAACAGAAATATTCAATGACCATCCACAATGTTCCTAATTGTCCCACACATCAGATCTTTGAGACAGATTTGTGAAAACTGGCTTAGGATGTACAAATTTGACCAAACCAGTTAAGTATGATTTTAACACTTGTTCTCCAGACAGAGAGATAGATAGATAGATAGATAGATAGATAGTATATATGAGGCTAATGTTGCATGATGACATTAAGATAGAGATTAATAGAATTTTTGATATTTCCTTACTATTTCATTTCTTTTATCATAAAGACAGTAGATAGGTAACAAGAAATCAGTACTGGCTGTGTGCCTACTATGTGCCAATTTTGTACTCAGTTCTTGACTTATTTTCTGGGTTCTTTCATAAAATATTTTCTAAAACAAAAGTTGGTAAGTCAAATGAGCTACAGACTTTTTTATTATTTTTTTATTTTTTTATTTATTTTTTATTTTATTTTATTTATTTATTATTTTTTTGTGTGTGTGTGGTACCTGGGATTGAACTCACGACCTCACGCTTGGTAGGAAGGCTCTTGTGCCACTGAGTTAAACCCCTTGCCCTTGAGCTGTAGATTTTTGAAGCAGTAATGTAATAAAAAATCAGAGTGCTATAAATTGATGTTTTAAGAAGTCACAGAGGTTAACAATGGTTACAATTTTGCAATTGAACTACAGGTAATCATTTTCTTCTTGATAGTTATACATGGTAAAAGCTTTAGGTATTTTAGTTGAGACAGGGCACATTCAGGGTTGTATGGCCTTAGGCAAAACCTGTAGATATTTTAAAGATTTTTCTTAAATTGGGTCCTTTCACAAAAAATATTCCAGTGATTAGGAAGATTTCTTAGAAGCATTTAAAAAGATTTCAGAAGTGTCAAGATCAAGTTAATGCAAGCTAAGTAATTTTTAACAAAAAGGAAAGCATGATTTTTGGTGATATGCAATACATTCTGTTTTTTTTTTTTTAATTTTATTTAAAAGAAAATAGACACAGAAGATAGAAACAAAAAGCATGAAAGACAAACAACAACAACGACAGATCTGATACAATTACACTGTAGGTTTACACTCTGAGGTGGTTGAAGTTTGACAGTAGTTACAATATTACATATCGTTACCTTCATAGGGGTTGATCATATTGACAGACATAGAC
>RJWM01047445.1:0-11910 GCA_004363535.1 Dasyprocta punctata | reverse complement strand
TCTTTCTTTCTTTCTTTCTTTCTTTCTTTCTTTCTTTCTTTCTTTCTTTCTTCCTTTTTCTTTTCTTTTCCTTCCTTCCTTCCTTCCTTTTCTTCTGCTCTTTAAGACAGGGTCTTGCTTTGTAATTCTGTTTAGGCTGGTCTTAAACTTACTATATAATCCAGGCCAGCCTTGAACTCATGGCGATCTTCCTGTCTAAGCGTTCCAAATGCTGGAATTACAGACATGTGCCACCATGCCCGGCCATACTGGTTTCTGGCTGTGAGACTAGAACCCAATTTGTTCAGCCTGCAACAATTTGTGTGCCTCCTGTTGGCTTTTTTGTGGGGTGGGGTACCAAGAATTGGACTCAGGACCTCATGCTTGTCAGGAAAGCACTGTACCACTGAGCTAAATCCCTGGTCCCTGAACTTGGCTTCTTGACTTCCTACCAATTTGAACTTGGTTCTACCTCACCCTGACACTGGGAGCCAGTAGGATGGAGCCAGTGTGTGGTTACTCTGAGTTCTGAGTTCAGCTGCCCCCTCTCCAGGATGGCTACTGGCCAATTGCCCACCCAAATAACTTATCAGCCACTGCAGTCCACTGTGTCCACTGCTCTGTGCCACTGGTGTGTTTCTCTGTGGAGGTCTCTGGGGTCACCAGTAGTCACCATATCTCTGCAGGTTTAAGCCACCCCTCCCATCCAGCGAGTCAGCGCTCAGGGAGATACCACCACTTGCCACCTCCTTCTGTGTTGAAGTCTCTTTATTCTCCCTGTGGGCTTCAATTCTTGCCTCAGATCCTTGCTGGGTCCTGGGGACCCACCTCCCTCCTGCTCTTCTTCATGTTGCTATATTCCAGCATCTGGACACCAAATCTTGGAGAGACTGTTTCTCTGCTGTTTGTCACTCTGCCATCTTCCTTGAAGTCCCATATTTGGGGTCTCAGCCCATCATTTCATTTCCAGGTGAACCACCCCCATTCTCAAAGAATTTATTTATGTATATCCTGCTACGTTTCACAAAGGATTTGAAATGATCCTCAGTGACTTAATGAGCACACTTTTAGTTTGTGAAACCAGGAAGGACTTCTAGGTAGATGAGGTTAGAGATCCAAATGTAGGCCCTAGTAGCTAGGTGTGGTGGCACACACCTGTAATCCTAGTACTTGGGAGGTTGAGGATAGAGGATTGCCCACTTTGAGTTCAGGCCAGCCTGGGCTACATAGTGAGTTCAAGGTCAGCCTGAACTATGAAGCAAGACCCTTTCTTTTTTTTTTTTTTTTTTTTTTTTGTGGCACCGGGGATCGAGCTCATAACCTCACGCCTGCCTGACAGGCGCGTAAGCCGCTGAGCCAAACTCCCAGCCCTGGTTTTTTGAGGCAGGGTCGCACTGTGTAGCTCAGGCCGGCCTTGCACTCCCGTTATAGCCCAAGCCGGCCTCGAACTCACAATGCTCCGCCTACCTCAGCCTCCTGAGTGCTGGGATTAAAGGCGTGCGCCACCACGCCCGGCTAAGACCCTTTCTTAAAAAATCTCATAAGCAGGCCTTATTTTCTGTGTACCTGAACTACTCCAGGTATCACCTTAATCAGTACCTAGAACAAGGGTTGGCATTTTTTTTTTCTTATAAAGGACTAGATAGTATCTATGTATTAGACCATCTATATTGTGGACTTCGTCTTAACTACTCAGCTCTGACATCATTACACAACTCTGCAATTAGACATCAAAAACAACCTAAGATTATACATAAATGAATAAGCATGATTTTGTTCAATAAAACGTGATTTACAGCCTGGTGTGGTGGCATATTGCTATAAACCCAGCACTTTGGGAGGCTGAGGCAGAAGGATCATGAGTTTGAGCCCAAACTAGACAATTTAGTGACTTGGTAGATCCTGGATCAATCAATCAATCAAAAATAATAATAATAAAAAAAAGGCACTAGTGACGTAGCTCAGTTTTCAGGGTCTAGGTTCAAACACCAGTACAAAACCAAACCAACCAAACACACAAATAAAAAGCCTACCATCATCCGCAACAACAACAAAAAAACCCTAGTTTACAAAAAGTGTACTACAGAACTAGATTTGTCTTCTGGCGGAGCTCGTTGACTTTCTGGCCTATATTATGAGGTCACATCTGCTCTGGGGGGTTTGTAAATCCTAAATGTATCTCAGCATTGAATGTGCATCTAAAAAAACAGATACTTTTCTCTCTGACTCCAAATCAGAGAATTTGGAAAGTAGAGAGGTAGATGTAAGCCTGATGGGAAACATGTTAAAAGGGATTCCTGTGCTCAAAATGGGAGGTGTTTTTCACACGCTGGAAACCAGCAAAACCAGCATGTTCTCCAACTGAATTATTTGCATATGTATTTTGTCCTTCCTAATCTTAGTAAAAGAATTTTACTAATTTTAGTAAATGAATTTCTTTATCTTTTAAAAGATAACTTGAGGCTGGGTGTGATGGGGCACTCCTATAATCCCAGCACTTGGAAAGCTGAGGCTGGAGGATCGCAAGGAGTTTGAGGCCAGCCCGGGTTACAAAGTGAGTTCAAGGCCAGCCTGCACTACAAACTGAGGCTGGTCTTGAAAATAAATAAATAAATAATTTTTTAAAATAAAAGATAAGCCGGGCGTGGTGGCACACGCCTTTAATCCCAGCACTCAGGAGGCTGAGGTAGGAGGAGCATTGTGAGTTTGAGGCCGGCTTGGGCTACAATGCGAGCACCAAGATGGGCCTAAACCACATAGTACAACCCTGCCTCAAAAAACTAGGGCCAGGAGTTTGGCTCAGTGGCTTAAGCCCCTGTCTGGGAGGCATGAGGCTGTGAGTTTGATCCTTGGTGCCACAAAAACATAAAAATAAAAAAATAAAAATAAAAGATAACCTGAGAAACCAAGTGTTTGTTCTAACCTCTCTATTCTTAACTCAGTATCTTTAAAAATAAACATATCGAGCTGGGCGTGGTGGCACACGCCTTTAATCCCAGCACTCAGGAGGCTGAGGTAGGTGGAGCGTTGTGAGTTCGAGGCCCGCTTGGGCTACACCACGAGCGCAAGGCTGGCCTGAGCTACACAGTGCGACCCTGCCTCAAAAAACCAGGGCCGGGAGTTTGGCTCAGTGGCTTAAGCGCCTGCCCTGGCAGGCGTGAGGCTGTGAGTTTGATCCCTGGTGCCGCAAAAAAAATAAATAAATAAATAAATAAACTAAACATATCTTCCCAAGATTTAATGCTTTCAATGATAAAAGGGATATATATACACACACATATATATATATTTAAAAATACAATTTAAAACTACAAATGAGCTGAGCGTGGTAGCACACGCCTTTAATCCCAGCACTCGGGAGGCTGAGGTAAGAGGAGTGTTGTGAGTTCGAGGCCGACTTGGGCTACAAAGTGAGTACTAGGCCGGCCTGAACTACATAGTGCAACCCTGTCTCAAAAAACTAGGGCTGGGAGTTTGGCTCAGTGACTTAAGCGCCTGCCTAGCAGGCGTGAGGTTGTCAGTTTGATCCCCAGTGCTGCACACACACACAAATAATAAATAAATAAAACTACGAACGATTGCACACCTGGGAGACTTCAAGATACTGAATAACAGCTCATGACCTTAGCCATGGATGTAGAAATAATTCTCTCTACTTCTCTCGACAATAGGTTTATCTGCTACCCAAATTATTTTGTAATTGACATGAAAGTAGCAACATGGTAGTAAGGATGTTTGTGCTGGGTTAGGGCAGTATTTTATGACAACATTTTATGTTGTGTCTCTCCACTTAAGCACTGAGATCTATGGGTTTGAAAAATGAGCTGGTGTCAGAAGATATCCCATTTTTTTTTTTTTTTTTTTTTTTTTTTTTTGTGGCACCAGGGATTGAACTCACAACCTCATGCCTACCAGGCAGGCACATAAGCCACTGAGCCAAACTCCCAGTCCTAGTTTTTTTGAGACAGGGTTGCACTATGTAGCTCAGGCCGGCCATGCGCTCAGCGTTGTAGCCCAAGCCGGCCTCAAACTCACAACTCCTCCTACCTCAGCCTCCTGAGTGCTGGGATTAAAGGCGTGCGCCACCACGCCCAGCAATATCCCATTCTTAATTCAGACCTTTATGGAACCTTATATGCATGTGGGAGAGTGGCAAAGGAGAAGGGATGCAGCTAGAATTGGAACGGGATATGAAAGAGAATAATGAGAAAGAATACCCTGACTACAAATTTTTCATTCAAGAAGGGGAAGGAGACTTTCCAATGGAGTTGTAGCAAGAACAGTTTAGCTTTTTCCTGTTTCTGTCTTCTGTGGTCCTTTTGGCTCCCTTTCTTTTCTAGCTTTCCTTCTTTCATCAGACACTGTCTGTGCCAAACTTAGCCCCAAACCACAACCTTGACAAATTCCAAATGGATTTTGTCAGTAAGGCCAACACCCCTCCTCCTGGCACACGCCTGGGCTCAGGCCCAGGCTTAGGGTCAGGGATAGGATGGGAGCTGGTGGCTACACTTTCAGTTTTTACTAGGCTCTAGTGGCAGCCAGAGAGATGGAAAGACTCTAAATCAGGCATCTGGGTCTCCTTCTGCTTTGAATGAGTTCTTCTACCCTTTACCAAGTGGCTAGGAAGTTGGGGTGTGGCAGTAGGCAGTTAATTGCCAGCTAGGCAGCACTTCTCCTTTCTCTGCTCCTGTTTGCTCCATGGGCAGCCCTCTCTGAAGCTACATGGACACTTTCTTCCTCAGACCTCTGAGGGTTGAAGGACAGAAGAACTGAGAGATTTTCCAGTCAAATTCATTAGTCTTGAGTACTAACCACACTAGGTTGTCATCATTCCCATCCTTCTGTTACACTTGGGATACAACCTTGAGAGGATCTGAAGTCTTGGGCAGGAACATTTATTAACAGTTTCTATTTCCTTACTGGACTCCCAAAAGCAGGTTGCTATACTTAGAGCAATAGGAAGGAGGAGTTCTACAGCTTAATTTTGGTGGTCTTGCAGAGGTATAATCTGGTGGAGTGTTGCTAGGAATTTCTAGAGAAAAGAAATGGCAAGGGTGATCACATGAAGGTATCACAGGGCCCACTCTAGGAGTGTGTTACTAACACTGGAAGAGTCTTTAGCCTTTAAAAACAGAGCACAGCCAGGTGTGGTGGCCCATACCTGTAATTCCAGCATTTGGGAGGCTGAGGCAGAAGGATCACAGCAAGTTTAAGGTTAGCCCAAGCTACATAATGAGTTCAAGGTCAGTCTGAACTGCATAATGAGACCCTGTCTTTTTTTTTTTTTTTTTTTTTTGCAGCACCAGGGATTGAACTCATAACCTCGTGCCTGCCAGGGCAGGTACTTAAGCCACTGAGCCAAACTCCCAGCCCTGATTTTTTTGAGGCAGGGTCGCACTATGTAGCTCAGGTGGGCCTTGCGCTCGCGTTGTAATCCAAGCTGGCCTCAAACTCACAATGCTCCTCCTACCTCAGCCTTCCCAGTGCTGGGATTAAAGGTGTGCACCACCATGCCCGGCTTGAGACCCTGTCTTAAAATAAATAATAAAAAAAAAAATAAAAACAATAAAAGCACAGAGTTCAGCAGGCACAGGCCCTTACTAGCAATAATTAGAAGATTAATTCCTTTTGTCATGAACAGGTTCCTTGTTTGTTTGTTTTTTAAATCCATCACATCCCTCACTGTCTTCAATTAGGGTCCTCTTGACTTTATATTCTCAGTCACATTCTTCAAATAAATATGAGAGAAAACTGACTGGGATAAGAGTAAGAGTCTGCTAAGGACACAGACTAGGCGTTGATGGAGACAAGAAATACACATAATGTGTGTATCTACCAACTTAGTTCTCCTTGGAAGGAAACAAGAAACAAGGGAGAAAACTCAGAAGAGTAGCAATTGTGGCTCAAGCTTTGGGGAAGAGCCACTTTCTAGTGCCCTTCTAGTGCAGCTTTTATCACAGCTGTGACTGTTCCAAGGCAGCTTTGTACATGCACACCAGATGCAACAGTGAGTGTGGTGGAAGCGGGGATTGGTAGGTAGGAAGTGAGACACACAGGAGCAAAACCCTTCGCTTTGCCTAGGGATTCTGAAATCCATATTCATCTAGATACACTTCCTTAGACCACACCTCCAAACATGAAGCTTCAACCAGTTGTCTTTCAATTCTGTTGTTTCTTTCAGTCTTTTCAATTACTCACTCTCCCTTCTCTTCCTTATGGGAAAGCCTCTCTTGATTTAGACCTTGTAGCTTAGTTTCAGTAAGAGAGTAGCAACAATGGTGTAGCCCATAGGGTGATGCATCTAGACTTGGAAAAGAATATGAAAGAGAATAACAAGAACACCCTGACCAAGCTGGGCGTAGTGGCGCTCGCCTTTAATCCCAGCACTCTGGAGGCTGAGGTAGGAGGAGCATTGTGAGCCCAAGGTCAGCTTGGTTTACAACGCGAGCGCAAGGCCCACCTGAGCTACATAGTGCGACCCTGCCTCAAAAAACCAGCGCTGGGAGTTTGGCTCAGTGGCTTAAGCGCTTGCCCTGGCAGGTGTGAGGTTGTGAGTTCGATCCCTGGTGCTACCAAAAAAAAAAAAAAAAAAAAAACCAAGAACACCCTGACCGCAAATTTTTCACATTCAGGAAGGGGAAGGAGACTCTCCAAAGGAGTTTAGCAGGACCAGTTTAGGTTTCTCCCAGAATAAGAAATAAAAACTAAGTTCCGCGGGGTAAGGCAGGCCACAAGCAAAGACTGCTCACCTAACAAGTCCCGGGACCCCGTCGGCCCAATCCCAGCTTCCAGCAAGCAACTTTGGTCCTTAAATTCTAGGTAAGGCCCTGGGGTTTGGGAGTCTCGTTTCAGTCCCTGCAGTCCCATCCTCATTCCTCGGCGCCCGCAGCCCTAGCCCTCAATCTTCACACCTCACCCGCCCCCACCCAGACTCCAGCGCCAGGGCTTCGCCGCTTCTGCAGCAGCCGCTACCATGGTGATGGGTCTCGCGAGAACTGGTACTCCCTACTGCGCAACTCTCGCGCGATCGTGGAGGTGGGAAGTATCCCGGGCTGGGGGTGGGGGTACGCCGCACAGCTCCAGTCGCTGTCGCGGCTTCCGGTGCTAGTTGGAGGGGAGGAAGGCGGGAGCCGGGGAGCGGGCCGGGGGAGCAGCCTCGGTGAAGTCGGCTTGGAGAGCCAGAAAGAGCTGAGGGAGAGGCAAGTGGAACTTGCGTGGGCGGAGGCGGTGGTAGCAGCGGCGGAGCTGGGAGCAGGAACAGGTGAGGGGCTGGGGAGGGAAGGCGGGTCCCTGTAGAGAGAAGAGGCTTGGTCAGAGCGGGGTCTTATGAGATGGAGGCCCCCTCCACCGGACGCCACCCGGCATGGGGCAGTGTGGTCCTTCCCAGCTGACAGCTCGGAGCGGGGGCGTCGAGCCAGCCCCACGCCTGCCCCAGCGTTTGAAGGACGCGGAGCTGGGGTGGGGGCGGGGGCGCACACGGATTGTCCTCCGCCTCGCACAAGGGGGGCGACCGGGGCTGCGGTTAGGTTCTCCTCACCAGCAGGAGGTGGGCTTTCGAGCGGTTGGGTTAGTGGGGTTGAAACGCCATCCAGGAAGAGGTGCTGCGGGGGCGGTGTGGCTGTATCTTTTTTCTTTTAAAGGGCTAGGCCAGGGAAACCTGCTCTCTCCCTCTCCCTCCCCTTCCCCCACCTTAGCTATGGAAGATTGGAGAAAGCCTTGCTGTGGTTACACTCCGTACCCCCCCCATGGGGCAGGGGTACACAGGGTCTCCTGAGGTTAGCAATAGGGCAGGCGAGTGCGCACCCCAGGGCCACTGTGCTAGTGAAGGTCGTGTTGTGGGGTCTTGGGGAAAGGCAGGTTGGGAAGAGGGCAGCAGGTGGGGAGGGGGTGGAGAAGAGGCCGGAGAAGGGGGTGGGGGATCTGAGCTTGCCTGGAGAGGAGAGGTGGGGCTTTCCTCCCCCAGGCGAGGGGCGGTCCCACGGGAGGAGGGAGCATCTCTTGTCACTGGCCCTGAGTCTGTGCCTTCCAATCCGCTTTCTTTCTTTAGGAAGTACCAGGATTCCCGGAACAGAAAATGGAGCCATTGCTTACGCCAATCCTTTGAGGGAAGGAGGGGGAGGTGGCGAGGTGAAGTTTCCTGTTAAAAAACGGGCCACTTGGTTAGCTAAGTGGTAGCTCGTTTTGGGGGGAGTTCCTTTCTTTCTGGATTGTGTTACTGCCAGCTTCCTCAGCCCATACCAGGAGTGTGGTAGTGGAGGTGAAAGTGTGGTATGTGGTCAGGAGGTAGAAGAAATAGTGAGGTTATCAGGGTGAGGGAGAAGTGTAATGTAAAACCTGTCTCTGATGCCATTGGGTTGAATCCCTCCTGCTCTATGGCATGAAAGTTTTATTGAGAGGAGATCTGCTACAGAGACTGAGTGTGTGGGTCAGTGCAACAGGACAGAATTTAGTCTGTTTACCGTCATCCTTGTTCCCAGGTAGATGGACACAGCCTTCGCTGCCTGCCATTTTGGTTTAGGCCTGTTGTTGGGGTAGTAACTGCACTTGGTGTGACTGGCACTGGCCAGTGGGTTGGTCCTTGCATACTGGACTTAAGTTTGAATAAGGTGTGTAAAAAGCTCCTAAGAAGAAAGAGGCTGATCCATTGAGTTTCATTTTTGGACAGCATTGATCTTGGATTCAGTCAGATAGGACTCCCATGTATTACATACTTTCATGCCTCTTAGCATATGCTTACTACCTTATGGAATTAAAAAAATTTTTTTTAGGAATGATAGGGATGGAACGTAGTGCTGCAAGCATGTTAGGCAAGCTCTACCACTGAGTTATACATCCAGCTTAGTCAAAACTTTGGTATGACTATGATGTGCTTTTCTTTCTTTCTTTTTTTTTTTTTTTTTTTGTACTGGGGTTCGAACTCATAACCTAAAATGCTTGCCAGGCAGGTGCTTATGTCGCTGAGCTAAATTCCCAGCCCATGATTTGCTTTTCTAAGGAGACTAGAAGTTTTTTGAGTGCAGGAATTCGATCTCCCCTAATATGTTATAACGCATACGCACATAGTAGGCATTTGTGAACACAGGGCATGAAAGTCTTTTGTAACTACGGTTTAGGAAAGGAAAGGAGATGGCTAGGCTGTTAGTGGAAGTGCCTGGAGATAGTTGAAGAAGGGTACAAAGACTCTTTGGAATAGGTTTTCCCACCTTGTTCCTGGTTGCCGTCGTGTATGTGTGACTGGGATTGAACTGAAGCCCCTTGCACTGAGCTACATCCCCAGCTCTTCTTAATTAAATTTTTTTTTCAAATCTTTCATTTCAAAAGAAAATAAAATTTTTCTTTTTTTTTAAAATTTTCAGACAAGGTATTGGTATGTCATTAAGTGGCCTAGGGTAGGCAGTGTTGCAATCCTGCTGCATCAACCTTCAGGGGTGCTGGGATTGTAAATGTGTGTTGTATGGCCCTCCTACTAGGGATTGAATGCCGAAACTTCGTATTGAGTTACATCTCCAGCCTTTTTTAAATTTTTATTTTATTTATTTATTTATTTTTTGGTACCGGGGATCGAACTCACAACCTCGCACCTGCCAGGCAGGTGCTTAGGCCACTGAGCTAAGTCCCCGGCCCTATTTTTTGAGACAGGGTATTTATTTATTTATTTTTTTTGTGGCACCGGGGATTGAACTCACAACCTTGTGCCTGCCAGGCAGGTGCTTAAGCCACTGAGCCAAACTCCTGGCACTAGTTTTTTTTTTTTTTTTTTTTTTTTTTGTGGCACCAGGGATTGAACTCACAACCTCGCTTTGAGGCAGGGTCGCACTGTGTAGCTCAGGCCGACCTTGCTCTCGCATTGTAGCCCAAGCCGGCCTCAAACTCACAACGCTCCTCCTACCTCAGTATCCTGAGTGCTGGGATTAAAGGGGTGCACCTTTGAGGCAGGGTCACAGTATGTAGCTCAGGCCCGCCTTGCGCTCATGTTGTAACCCAAGTTGGCCTCGAACTCACAGTGCTCCACCTACCTCAGCCTCCTAAGAGCTATATTTTATTTTGAGACAGGGTCTTGACTGAGTCACTAAATTGTCTAGGCTGGGTTTGATTCTCTTGCCTCAGCCTCCTGAGTACTGAGATTATAGATGTATGCCACTGCATCCAGCTTTGCATGTGTGTAAGAAGCAGAAAACAAGCATAGATAATGGAAACTAGGACCCCCTGCCAAAGGAAGGTATTATTTATCTGAAATTCCAGATTTCCTGCTTCCCTGTTGTGGAAGAAGCAGTGTCTCTGTCAGACCTAATTTTTTTTTTTTTTTTTTGGTGGGGGCAGGAGGTTTGAGACGATCTCACTGTTAGTTTAGGCTAGCCTCAAACTCATGGTAATCCTCATGCCTCAGCCTTCAGAGTGTTGGGATTACAGGCATGTACCACCATGCCTGGGCAGAACTAAATTATTTAAAGTGTTGTTGATGAGTTAGGATCCTGGAAGTTACAGAGAAGGGCCTGATGTATGTTCATAGTGCATAGCAGTTTGGTGCCAGTGACTTTTAGCTGCTGTTTTCTTTACCACATACATAAAGAAGAGCAGGGCCTGGGCATGGAGGTGCGTATCTGTAACCCTAGTACTCTGGGAGGATTGGAAGTTCACACCCAGCCTGGGTGATTTAGCAAGATGCTATTTTAAGCTAAAAAGTTCAACCAGGCATGGTGGCACGTACCTGTAATCCAGCACTTGGGAGGCTGAGGCAGGAGAATCTCAATGAGTTCCAGGCCAGCTGGGACCAGATAATGAGACCCTGTCTCAAAAAATCCCAGCATTCAGGAGGCAGAGGCAGGAAGACTACCACAAATTTGCTGCCAAGCTGAGCTGTATATTGAGACCCTGTCTCAAAAAACAACTAATGACAAAGATTCAAATCAAGGCCCTGTGTTGAGTCCCCAGCCACCCCTCCCTGCCAAAGAAAGCAGACAGCAGGTTGGAAAGAATGAAAGTAAGTTGATTCTCTTTTCTTTTTTTTTCTTTTTTCTTTTTTTTCTTTTTCTTTTTTGACAGAGTCTCACTGTGTAGTTCAGGCTGGCCTTGATCTTACTATGTAGCCCAGGCTGGCCTTCAACTTGTGGCAGTCCTTATATCTCAGCCTCCTGAGTGCTGGGATTACAAGTATGCGCAACCATGCCTGGCAAGTGAAGTCTTTTTTTTTTCACTTATTGGCACATTTTAGGTATATATAATTTTCACGTTCATTGTAGGGAATTTATACCTGTACATGATACGTCTTGATTCTTCACCCATTCCACTACCCTCCTTTCAGCCCCTCTTTCCCTCCTTATTTATAAGAGTTTTGTTTCATTTTTTCTTTCTTTCTTTCTTTTTTTTTTTTTTTGTCTTTTTGAGACAGGATGTCAATATACAGTTCAGGATGACCTTGAGCTCACTTTGCAGCCCAGGCTGGTCTCGACCTTGCAAAAATGTACCTGCCTCAGCATCCCAAGTGCTGGGATTATAGGTGTACATCACCATGCCTGGCTCATTTTTTCCTTTTTCCTCATTTTTTTTTCTTTTCCTTCTTTTCTCCCCTTCTCTCCCTAGATCCCCTTTCTATTTGAATATTTTCTGCTTCGTAATATCTAATATGCATTTTGATCCTTATTTACACTTTTGGTTTCTTACATCAGAGAAACTGGTATTTACACATATGTGTCTGATTTATTTCACTTAAGAGTGTGTTCTCAGGGTGTATCTACCTAGAAATGTCATATTGTTCTTTATGACTGAGTAGTATTCCATTGTATAAAAGAACCACATCTTCTTTGTTCATGCATTGGTTGATGGACATTTGGGCTGTATCCAAGATTTAGCTATTACCAACTATTCAGCAAGTAAAACCTTTTTTTTTTTTTTTTTTTTTTGTGGCACTGGGGATCAAACTCTCAACCTCGA
>RJWM01047444.1:0-11910 GCA_004363535.1 Dasyprocta punctata | reverse complement strand
CATCACTCATCAGACAAATCCACATTAACACCACAGTGAGATGCCACTACTGCCTGGCCACCAGGACACAGTGAAAAGCAATGCAAGGTGAAATGTTGGGCTAGGAGGCAAAACCACTAGAGCTCATCAGCACTGGACAGAGTCCTGAGCTGGGGAACCTTCTCAGTTTGTACACAAGCCAGTCATGTGCAGGGCTTTGTATAAACCTAGCAAGGAACACGTTCAAAACTGTACTTTCTTAACAGGTTCACAGTGTCTGAATCCATAATAGCAAAAAACTGGAAACAACCTGTCTTGGTTACTTTTCTCTCGTTGTTGAGACAAAATACCTGACACCCAAAGTGAAGCAAGGAAAGGTTTATTTAGCTTACAGTTTTTGGAGGTTTCAGTCCATATTCAGCTGGTTCCAAGACAGGGTGGCATGGCTGAGGGGCAGCCATTCACGGCAGCCACAAGCAACAGTAATGAAAAGGGTAAAAAGGGAAAGCCACGCCTCCTTTCCTTCCTTATATAGTATGCCAGCTCCCCTCCCCTGGCAGGTGCAGCACTCACACCACCAATCCCAGTGCTAGACAACAAACCAATCATAAACGCTAGATTCAGCTGCCTCCATGACTGCAGGAGGCTTCTGGGAACATCAAGACGTAAACCATAACACAACCTAAATGTCTATCAACAGTGGAATAAACTAGTATCTCACACATTGCAATATGACACAGCAATAAAAGATGAACTGTATTCACTTTAATACATGAGATGGATGAATTTCACAGATAGGTTGAGCAAAAAAGTAAGGACAAAAGGACACATAGTGCATGTTTTCACTTACATGACACTCAGGAGCAGGAAAATAATCTATGGTGATAGATGTCAGAGGAGTGGCTGCTTCTGGATGGGGGATGGGAAGAGACAAAGGAGACCCTCTGGAGGCGTTCTGGCTCTTGACTTGGTGGTGGTCCCATGGGTGCATTTTACATGTACAAAGCTGCACTGAGCTTTAACTCAAAACTTATTTATGAAATTATATCAATTTGTAAAAAGATAAACCAGCATTCTAGGAGACTGAGGCTCCTGCCTCAGACTGGAACCCAACCTAGGCAACTTAGCAACTTAGGCACTGTCTAAAAGTTAAAAAAAAAAAGCTTCTTAAATGGCTGGGGATGATAGCTCAGTTCGAAGGCCCTAGACTTGATCTCTCCAGGATAATCAAATAATAATAATAATAATAATAATAATAATGATAGTAAGCCATAAATCAATATAGACAAGATTAAATGCTGAATGAGAACCAAGAAGATAAAAATCAATAGATGTAACCATAAGAGTTTATATTTAGATTAAAAATTAGTTGTTCAGAGCATAGAGTGACCTAGCAATTTACCTTCAAGAGACCTGGGAACCACACTTGACCACAACCTGGTGGCTGTACTGGGGTAGCGATGCCAGGAACAAAGGAGGCTGCCTATGGTCTCAGGAAGGAGTGGCCCGCTGCGGTGTGTGACAGAACTGAACAGTTCTCAGACATGGGCCCTATTTTAAGAGGTTTACTAAGACGTGTCAGGGCAGGTATCCTCTCTGTCCAGGGATCCTGTGACCGGTTATTTTTGTTCTTTGTTTTTGTGGTATTGGCTATTGAACCAGGGGTGCTCTACCACCGAGCCATATCTCTAGCCCTTTGTATTTTTTATTTTGAGGTGGAATCTTGCTAAATTTGCCCAGACTGTCCTTGAACTTTCAATCCTTCTGCCTCAGCCTCCCCAATAGCTGAGATTAAGGGCACATGCCTCCATGTCTGGCCCTGTAGCCAGTTTTTTGCTTTGTTTTGCAGAATTAGAAATGGAACTCAGGGCCTCACACATGCTGGGCAAGCACTCTACCACTGAGCCACACCCCGAATCCCTAGACAGGTCTCGATTCATGCTTCATCTTCCAAGCTGCTTGGGCTGTCACCCTTCGGTGACCCTTGCCTCTGACATGCATGAGGGGACTGCTGTTTAGCGCGCAGTAGTTCGTGTTAATCTCCTTGACTTTGGTTGACCTCCCTAGTTTGCTTAGCATCTTGAGCCCAAGCTTCCTTTATCTAACTTGGCGTCCTACCGTTCTGTGAGCCTGTCTTCTCCTTCAAGAAGTGGCTCGTTTGGAGCCTCCCTGGAAGAAGCAGGAAAGGGGAGGAGATGGGAATATGGGAAAGGCCCTGGACAGCGGAGGAGGAGAGGTTGGGGCAGCTGTAGCTGGAGCGGAGGGGACCTGAAGCCAACTTGCCCTGTTCCAAACAGCTGTGCCCTGGGCACATAGGGTGAGGGATGTCTAGAAAGATGTGGAAAAATGCAAGTCTGTGGAGAGTGCACTCAGCAGCTGCCCTTGGCAACCACACAGCAGACGGCTGCCACTTTCGACGGGTGCTGGCCAAGGCTGAGGGCAGCTGTGACCTCGCTGTTGAGCCTGATCGGCTGTGTTTTCTGTTTGGCGGTTTGCAAGTTCAGCTCCGAGGGGTGTCTGTTTGTTATGAGTTGGGAATGTTTATGGGGCCCTATTATGTGCCGGGAGTGAGGCCAGAACCATGGAGACAAAGAATGGAATCTGGGCCTTTGAGGAGCTTGCAGTTCATTTGGGTGGGCGGGAGGGGTGTCTGTAACACACTTGTGGCCCTTGTCACTCTTCCAGCACACGAAGTGCTTCTCACCTTCTTCTGTCAACTCAGGTCATTTCCCCCTAATTAGAAAACACCGCCCTGATCAACAGTAGTGACCTAGCTCTGTCCTCATGATTCAGCTGCTAAGATGCCCTTGGACAAATGATCATGTTTCTCCTTTCAGTTAAAGTCTCTTAAACCAGATGTGCTGGTGCACAACTGTGATCCCAGCACTCCAAGAGGCTGAGGCAGGAGGACTGCAAGTTTGAGCCCAATCTGGGTAACTTAGTGACTTATTTAGAACCTCTCTCAAAATTAATAAAACAAAACAAAAAGAGCTGGGGATTATAGCTCAGTATCAACACCTTGGATTCAATCCCCAGTACTGGAAAAAAATCACTTTAAAAAAAGTCTTAACCTCTTAGACTTAGGTCAGCTAAGTATAAATTTAAAACATAGAATCACAGGCCTGAAGAGCATGTTATTAAGGAAAAGCCACCCCTGGGCATCCTGTGCTTTGTGAAGAGAGTGACCATCTACCGAGAGCTTCTCATGGGCTAAACCCCTGATTCTCAACTGAGATTGGCCATGGTTTCCCAGGGGCCTGCATCTTTCTTTGAAAGAGTGCAGGGGACGTGTGACCCTTTGGTGGTTGTGATGCGAGCATTGCCAATTCCCTTGGTCGTATGCTCAGAAGCCTGCAAAGATATCAACAGCAGATTGTGCGCCATGACCGCGGAAGGTTTGAGCCCAGGGCGCTGATATTGTGATTCCCACAAATCCTCACACAAAGAATGCTCCTCCATGGCCTCCTCTCCCTCACCGGAATCTCTGGCGCTGCCCCCCAGTAGAGTCAAATTAGTTAAACTCCAGAAGACTGTGGCCTGGATTACCCCAAAGTCTATACTCAAGGCCATATGTAGTTTATGGGTTTTGCCCTCTGGCTGTACCAGGTAGAGTCTGAACCAAGTAGGGCTTATATTTAAGTGCTTTGAGATAGTAAAGACATTCCCTTTACTAATAACAATTTTTTTAAAATACTAAAAGTAAAATAGTAAGGGTTTCCCGTTACCGTCCCACTGAGTAATATTCATTCACTCACTGTGAATATAGAAAATGGCTGTGAAGATTACATACCTTCCCCTTCCACACCCCGTTTTGACTGTGGCCCAAGGGAACTGCACTGAAGGAGGTCATAAGGTGTGTCTAGGGCTCAAGAGAGTGATTTCGGGTCTCAGCAGAGCACCTCGTCAGGGCAGTGTTAAGAGCGACTAGGGTCCCCCTCATATGGCCCCTGCCATACGTGGCTGGGAAGACAACATTTCCGCAGGGACCTGAGAGAGCGTTTGTTCTTGGGTTTGAAGCACAAAATGGCCCTGTAGCTTGCTGGTGGGACTCCACATGCCCAGCTGGCTGACCGCTACATAACTGGGAGACAGACCTTAGTGGTTAGGTAAAACTCATGTTTTACACAGGGGGAGACTGAAGTTCAGAGAGGTTGATGAACTAGCTCAAGGTCATGTAGCTACCACTAAGTTACAAATAGGGAATCTGATTTTATTACTTTAAATTTAAACCGAGGCCTTTTACCACATTGCTATGCTATGGCTTAGAAGAGGCACAAATGGAAAGAAAAGAGATGCTATTAAGAAAACAAAAAAGATTGGGCCAGGGAGGAGTAAGAGTCAGGACTTGCTGGCCTGGTGACTTGAATTCCATGGATTGTTCTGAAATATGACCATGGTGAGACTAGAATCACATCTGTGGCTTATTTATTATTCTCAACCCAAAATTCTAGATATTAATCCCCAGGTTTATATACTTATTTCTGCCTCCACCTCCATAAAAGTTAGGCCAAGAACATATTAGAATGAAATTTTACTTCTTTTCTTAAAAAAATATAAAAGATCACTTCTTGCTAAACTGAGTCTAGGAAGACACCGAAATATCAAATCATTTTACATTAGATTTTGAAATTAAAAAAAAAGTTCTGCAAGGCAGAGACAGATCATCTGAGCTTGGAATCAATACCACTTAGCGCTGTTCATTCCTACCTTCCAAGGCTTCTCAAACACTGAGTTCCTCAAAAGATGGTAAAGTTCAAACGTATCTTTCACACTGAAAACTTGGAGCTAAGTGGGTTTTACAAATCAAATACAAATCCATGCATCAGGCTCCTCCAGGACTGACTGTCCAGACGTGAGGAGGTCAGGTGACAGGAAAGGCCCACAGGCAGGGGACAGGTGCCCCAGCTTGGCCATCCCCGGGACTAGCAATGGGCCATCCATCTTCCGACAAAAAGCTTCAGTTCAGGCTAGAGGATTTTCTGTGCATCGGAAAATGTTCCCCAAGAAACAGAGACCTGCTCAAAAGACGTCAGGCCAATGAAGTTCCCCCATGCTTTTTCAGGGTTCCCTGTTCTCTGTGGTCTGTTCTCGCAGGAAGAACTGCCTTGCTCAGACCTGGGCCTAAACGTGGGTTAGCCCTTTTCAGGAAATGCACTGCTAACAAAAGCTTTGTGGTGTTGACCGAAGTGACAGGAACTCCCCTAGTCACGCATAAGTCTTCTCAGAATGCACATCTTATTGTACACATTTAAGGGCCTGAATATTTTCATTTCCTCACTGTTGCATTTAGGGGAAAGAGGACAAGAAACTCCAGGTGCGAGTGATCCGGCTGTAGCTCTGAGAGAAATCTCCTGGGCTGATGAACTCTGCGATGAACCTGTGCTCTCCTGTGAAAGAGGGCGCTGCTGCAGCCACAGACGGTGCTAAGGTTTCCAGACACTAATTTCCCCTGGAACTTGAAAGTCATCTTTGCCAAGGCAGGGGGGTGATGCTTCCATGGTGACTCATCCTTACATTTCGACAGTCATTTGGTGAGGGGATGAAGCAGCCCTTTGAGAGCCTAAACCCAGGGCAGCCAGGTCCCTGAAGTTCTAGGGTTCTGATAAAACCACTTGCCAAATTCATCACATGGTTTTAGCTTGAGTCAAGTTTGTGGCTCGACCTGTGCCTGGAGAGGTGACCTCTGAGGTGCTCATGAAGACCTGAAGACTGGTACCCAGCCCAGCACCCCCATACAACTGCCACTGCTTCCACTTCAAGTCCACGTCCAAGCAGTGGCCCTGGGAGCCAGCATGGCTGTGGCCAGCTTGGCCATCTTGGACCAGAACTGCTAGCTCCAAGGCAGCAGAATTCGTGATCCAGTGCCTGTATCTCCTCCGTATCACCATCCCAACCACATGGAGCAAAGAGACGGCATGAGGGCCAGCCCACCTCTCATCACCCTTTCCGTGGCTTCCCCAACTGCAGACCTTGATGGAAGGCCAAGAGTAAGAAATTCTACCATTGGTTATGGCCATTTCTGCTGGGTCACATGGACTCTGCTTAAATTTCCATGGATTAAAAATAAAAAAAAGTCACATGCCTGGCATGGTGACACACACCTATACTCCTGCACTCGAGAGGCTGAGGCAGGAGGATCACTGTGAGTTCAAGGCTAGCCTGGGCTACAAAGTGAGTTTAAGGCCAGCCTGAATTGCGTAGTGAAACCCTCTCAAAAAGACAAAAGAAAAAAAACCACCCTTAGGACTTTATTGAGTATCTCATAGCAAAGAAGAGATGATTTAAAAATCTAAGGAAAAATATCCAGAGACAACATGGTGGCACACATCTGTAATCCCAGTATTGTAGAAGCCTGAGGCAGGAGGATCACAAATTCAAGTCCAGTCTGCAGGCAGCCTAGCAACTTAGGAAGACCCTGTCTCAAAATAAAAAATTAAAAAAGGACTGGCCATATAGCTCAGTGTGGAAGCCCTGGGTTCACAGAATAAAAACCATTCAAGTGCTGAAGTGATGGGACACTGAATTTCTGTAAAATGCTAAGGAAGATAGACTTGCATTCAGCTAAACTGTGGTTGCACCAACATGAAGCAATTTCAGGGAAGACCTGAGGGCATCCACAGAGGTGCAAGGGGGTGCTTCTGCGGAAACAGGCAAAGATGGACCAGAGTCACTATCCGGGCTCCCATGCCTCGAAAAATGTGAACGGGAAAGTGAGATGTAGCGAACACCACCCTGAGTCTGACTATAGTTTGTTCAGCTCAGTGTTTTGTAGTTGGAGAAAGAATATTTTGTTCAGTGATTTTGGAATTAAAATATTTGCTTGGCATTGACCTATGTCGGGGAGCTCCCTGTGGCATCACCCCATCACTAGTCAGTGTTCCTCATTGGATGCTTCCCGTTCTTAGCAAGTCTCAGCGCTAAACCCAGAGCAGGGCGGCCTCCACCAGGCTGTCCAGGGATGCCCGTCATTCAAGACTAGATGTGTGAGCAGAGATGGGCTCTTTCTGTTGGAAAATGAAACAAGCATTATTTAAGTTCCTCTTCGCTTAATGCATCAAGCTAATCTGCCAAGGTATTTCTGTATCACAGGGGACCGTTTGCTAGAAGCTTGCATGGCAGAAGCATTTAATGTTTACTGAGCGAATGTATAATAAAGCTGTGTCGCTGAACACTTAAGTAAACATGGCTTATTAGAGGGAAGGTGGTGTGGTGTCAGGAAGGAGAAATCACGCCTCACTAATCTCCTTGAGTTTTTTTAGCAGATAAATGAGCATATGGATAGGAGGGAACCACAGAACCCAGTTTAATTTGACTTTCAAAAACCTGTGAGAAAATCCCACTCTAACGCCTGTTTTTAAAAAACTAAGTCACTAAGGGTTGTTTTATCATGAATATGGAATTGGCTTAAAGACCATAAACAAAGCTAAAGATAAGTGGATACACTCCCAGATGGAAAATTATAAACAATGGGGTTTCCTCGGATCTAATCTATGATGGGTCTTTTTCTAAGCTTGTGAATGACCCAGATGAAGAAGTGGATATTGAGTCCCTGGGTTCAGGTAATACCTCATTCTTCTGGGGAGAATTTCAAGTGGATAGTGATGCAATTCTAGTTGGAGCTGAATAATCATGTGTTTGGGCCATGGAGTATGAAAAAGAAGTAAAAGATGTAGTTCCTGGCCTTAAAGAATTAATAATCAAGTTAGAATAGAAGCTACGGCTTCCTTTACCGTAAGGCACAATAGGGCCAATTGCAAAAATGAGTGAGGCATAAGAGTTCAGAGATGGGGGATGGCAGATGTCAGGAAGGGCAGGGAGGACTTTTTGGAGGAGGCAGAGCCTGCAGAGACCTTGAAGAACAGCTAGGGTTTGGACGGGTGCAGAAAAGGTAGTTTTCTTGCTAAAAGTTGCTATTGGATGTTGTCCTTGTCTTCCCTGCCAAGCACTGCACAGGTGCAAGACTTAAATGCATGATAGCTTTACAATAGTCCAGTAACGTAGATGATATTCCCATTTTCCAAAGGAAGAACAAGAGGCTTAAAAAAAAAAGTTGGCTCAAAATGACATTGCTAATAAACATGAGACCCACTGTTTGGCAACCTCCCATTCCAGGGGCTGTCAGCACAAGCAAAGATCCAGGGGCAGGACTGTCTGGAGGCCAGCTGAGGTGACACTTGGTATTGGGGAGCAATGAGAATAGGATGGAGCATATGGAATGGATCTAAGTTACCAGGGTCCTTAAGTCTTCTCTGGAAAACTTGAATTTAAGGCTAAAGGCTTAATCCCATGTTGAGTGGAAAAGGAAGGAAATTGAAGCCATACTCTGGAACAGGGGACCCTGGACCTAGAGACTTAGCTGAGGGGGCTGGAAGAAAGAGAAGAAGTCAATGGGTTTGTTCAGAGGAGAAATTGGCCAAGCTGAGGGCAACTTTATTTGGTGCCCTATGCTGGAACACGTGGGTTAGCCCTGTCTGCATCTAGCACAGCCATCAGAATGTGACCCACTTCTGGGTGACATCCTGGGAGCTGTATGAGCTGTACAGAGATGCACATAGCTATCATGTCCTGTCTCGCCCACTCAGGGACTCAGGTGACTTCAGGAAGCACGGTAGGTTCCTGAGCACTTTTGCCACCTGCTCAGGCGGGACATGGTGCCCATGACCTTTGACTCACCGCTTCCCTGACTTCTTCAGTCAACACCCCTTGATGAAGGGGTGTTGACTGAAGAAGATCCCCACATTGGGGATCTCAGTCTCTGAGACCCCAGCAGGGCAGAAGGACTTTGTGGGTCTTTGAATAGGGAAATAATGTCACAGTGTTTGGGAAGAGAGTCTAAAGGTCACACTGAATGAGTTATAGGTCTAGATTTCCTCTGGCCATTCCAAGGGGAAGGGGGCAGCAGGACAGGCTGTCACCGTCACCTCCTTCTGGGACCGTGTGGTGTCTGAAACTGGGCATGATGCTCTAATTAGTGCATTTTGGATGAGTAGTCAATTATTTGATTAAACCATGACACCTAAAAATGTCACCTGAAGCAGCCATCTCTAGCAGTGCAGTAGAAAGACCACTAAATTTGATCTGAAGGTGACAGCACACAAACATTTGCTATTCAAGTTAGGTGCGTGTCCAAGGTTGATCACTGAACTCTCTGAGCCTTAGTTTTCTTGTCTGTGAAATGAAAACACTGTTGGTACCAGTCTCTTAAGTTCTTGTGATGATGAAAAGCAAAAACAGAGGCAAACAACCAAGCAGCAAAACCCTCTGGATGGCTCAACTTGTATAGAGTGCGGGGGACTGCTGGTCCCCCAGATACCTCACATTCTGCAAGCTTCCCCCATGTGTGCCCTGGACGGCCCGAGCTCCCCACTGCAGGAACCTCGCTGTGTGTGCTGGTCTCCGGTGGAAGAATTACCAGCCTGTGCTGCCCTGCTCATTACTATGAGCACCTTGCAGGCTAGATGGCATTTTTCTGTCTATACAGTCAGCACCAGGACACTGCTGGGCTAACGGCAGATGTGCAAAAAGTGTGACAAGTAATCAACAGAAGAGTGAGTACATTACCTACTATTCCTGTACGAATGGAAAAAGAAGTTTTATTTGCCATCTCCCCACCCACAATGGGTAGTACAGAATTGTCTGGATTCTTACAAGCATCTGTTTAGTTATTCACTTTAGACTTTTTCCAGGAATCAACATAAACACTGTTGGTCTTCTCTGCCAGCATTCTTATCTCCAAACTTTTTGAAAATATGAACAATGCCGACCTCCACCATTTTCTGTCCTCTTTCTATTTTTTGAGATTTTTCATCAAAGATTAAAAAGTGGTATATATTTATTTATTTATTTATTTTTGCGGCACCAGGGATTGAACTACACAGCATCACGCCTGCCAGACAGGCGCTTAAGCCACTGAGCCAAACTCCCAGCCCTGGTTTTTTGAGGCAGGGTCACAATATGTAGCTCAGGCTGGCCTAGCACTCGCGTTGTAGCCCAAGCTGGCCTTGAACTCATAACGCTCCACCTACCTCAGCCTCCCAAGTGCTGGGATTAAACGAGTGTGCCACCACACCTGGCTAAAAAGTGGTATACTTTTAAAGTACTGTGTGCTTTCCAAAAATGATGGGGTGTATAGGTTGGAGAACAGAACTAATAAAGGTTATTTGGGGACAAATTTCCCTACTAATGTAATTTATCTTCCCTTTCTGATCTTAATACTTTTACACTTTCTGATACTCTTTCATACACTCTTATATCAAAAGTTATAGGCATAAGACCCTTGAAATTTTGACTTCTTGCTTTTATTTGATCTGTGCCCTCTGAATTCCTCTAGGTATTTTTTTTTCCTTCGTCTTTTTGAGACAGGGTCTTGCTAGGCAGTTCAGGCTGGCCCTGAGCTCACTTTGTAGCCCAAACTCACAACGATCCTCCTGCCTCAGCCTCCTGAGTGCTGGGGTTATGATGGTGCACCACCATGCCAGCTATTCCTCTAGTTTTGAGCAGTTTTAGAAAACTTTCCTGGTTTTAGTGCTTTTGTTAACCTCAACTTCTTTTGAGTTGCACTTTCTTGAAACGTTTCTTAAATGTAAATATCACCTTTCTGTAGTATTTCTGTACACTCTCCTTCTAAAATTCAAGTTCACTGGGAAGTGCAGTTTTGAGTAGAACTGACCTAGACCCAATAAAACCAGTGCCCATCATATCCCTGGTGGGTCTGCCATGTAGTCCTTTCATCTTAGAATGGCTCCCCAGGCCATTCACAGGCAGAGATGTAGTATTTATACACCATGGAGTACTACTCTGTTAAAGAAGATTAAATCTGAGTCATTCGTAGGAAAATGGATGTACCTTGAGATCATAATGTTAAGTGAAATAAGTCAGACAGCTTAACTATCACATGGCTTCTTTTCTATGAAAAACTCAAAGTATAAATATTTTAAAGAGCAAAAAAACCAGGGGCCTCATGAGGGGGTGATCCCCGCCTAGAAACCAGCGTCATATGCTGGCTGCTGCCAGAGTGGGGTCAGCCCCTCCCAAGCCTCTCTCCGTGAGTCTGCACCATTCACAGACTGTATGGGGGGAGAGATCCAGGCCCCACTAGGAAGACACCTAGGCCAGGAAACCATATCATTTTCATTGTTTTGTTGGGTTGGGTTTTATTCTATTTTGTTTTGTTTGATTATGTTAAATCTGATGATATGAGCAGCTATTTGAAAGCTAACAAGATATATTATGGTAGCCATTTTGAATTTACTAGAGGCCTGTTTTGCAGTCCTTTATTGCATTCACTGTTTTGGTTTTATTGTTTCTATTCTATTCTGTTCTGTTCCATTTTCACTATGTCTGTAAGTATCTGCAGATATTTTGAAGACAACAAAAAGCGTTATGGTAACTATTGTTGGTTTCGTAAGGTTTTGAAGTCCTGTATCACTTATGCTGGTTTATTTTTGATTAGTTTTATTCTGTTTTATTTTCCTGGGTTTTATCCTCTTTAAAATAAAATTTTTTAAAAAGGGCAAAGTAAAATTTTTTAAAAAGGGCAAAATAAAGGATGGGTAATAGGAATTAGATAGATCTTTTGCAAATGAGAAAGGGATCTAGAGGTGGAGGGAAGGTGGAGGGAGATGGGGAAGGGGAGAAGTAAAAAGCACTAAGGTGAGCCATGTACTCACTCTCCAAGATGAATGTAATCACTATGTATTGCAAACATGTACCAATCAAAACTTTAAAACATATGCCAAGAAAACTACATACCATTCTGTTGGTAAAATTACTGAAGTTCTCAACCAACACCTGCTTGATCATGTCTGGCTCAGAAATAACAATATACATCCGGCGACCAAGATAGTACCTGGGAAGAGTAAAAAAGTTACTTTAAAATGTGTTACCTTTATCTACTCATTTCTACTTTTTTTTTTTTTTTTTTTTTTTTTT
>RJWM01047443.1:0-11897 GCA_004363535.1 Dasyprocta punctata | reverse complement strand
ATCAGGTATTTTGTCTTAGCAACAAGTGAAAAGTAACTAAGACAACAGGGAAACTGGCAACCTAGGAGTAAATGGTAAGGTTTGAGGGACAATCAGCATTTAACATGAGTTATAGCACTAGAACCTGTCAAATTTATTTTTAGACTCAGATAATAAAATGCTTTAACTTAAAAGACTTTTTTTTTTTTTTTTTTTTTTTTTTTTTTTTTTTTTTTTTGTGGCACCGGGGATTGAACTCACAACCTCACACCTGTCAGGGCAGGCGCTGTAGGCACTGAGCCAAACTCCAGGCCCTGGTTTTTTGAGGCAGGGTCGCACTATGTAGCTCAGCCAAGCCTTGTGCTTGCGTTGCAGCCCAAGCTGGCCTCGAACTCACAACACTCCTCCTACCTCAGCCTCCCGAGTGCTGGGATTAAAGGCATGTGCCACCACGCCCGGCTTTAAAAGACTTTTGTAATATGAAAAATGCTCTAAATCTCAGACATCTGCCAGACTCTCAAAATCAAACTGAAAAGGGCTTTTCTGTAATAGGAAATGACAACCAAGTCTTGTGGAAACTCTGAAGAGAACCAGAATAGAGAGTGAATAGACAGGATGACAGAAGAGTTCAATAGGTCCAAACCCTGATTTGCAGGTAAGTAGAGTGTATTTTAGTGCTTGCTTGGGATTGAAGACTGAAAAAATTTCAAATGTCAGTGGGAAGAAAGGAAACCCAATGAAAGTTTAATCAGAAAAAGGCAATGGAGATGAAAGTGTTACTCTTGATAAGCTGATCAAGATTTTAATGACACTAATTCCTTTAAATTGAGAAAAAAAGAAAGAGGAAAAAAGTAAACTTATGGAAAAGGGGAGTAGTTTTATTATGGATGTATGACTGGCTGAAAATTGTTGTCTTTAATTAAATCAACAAAGTGAGAAAAATGGGAGGGAGAAATGAGAATGAAGAATAATAGAAATCTAAGAAGTATTCCTAAAAACAGTTGCTTGTTAATTTGTGCATTATGTCCATCCTCAATTTTTAGACCAATAAAACTTCCCATTTATAATTCAAAAATCTTTACACATTTCATCTTCTCTGTTAATCAAACCCCAAATCCAAGAATTAGCATTTTCAGAACATTTAGATTTTCTACTGACAATTCTATCACTTTTTAAAAATGAGTTAGACTAGCTGGGTTCTTTGGCATCATAATCCATTATTTTCTCAACTTTATTTCTAATTGCTGATTGATTGGCATTCAATACATCTCAGGGCCTTGTGTTGTTATTGACGTCTTTACATCAATTTCACAAAGTCCTAAGAAAAACAAATTTTATTGAAAAATATCTACATGAGGTAATGCTACTTTTATTGCATTTTCTTACATAAAATACCAGATAAGAAATATGTGTTTTAGAATGTAAACCTACCTTAACCTTTTATTAGATATTAAGAGTCCACCTAAGCAATTTTGTTTTACTTTTTGCTATTGTCAAGAGTAATCTGAGAATTTTTGTCACCAAGTATCAAAGCCTTTCTTTTGCACAAACAATTCTGTCCATTCCCATTTCAATTCTACTCTGATGACCTTTGTGGATACTTTGTTATGTACAGCACCCTCTAAGTGTGCAAAAGTAGGCTGAGTTTAGTTCTACTGTGGTCAGTTCTTAACTAAATTTTTCCCCTTTACAGAGTTTCAAGGATTTTAGATCCACTGTGAATGAGTGTACCACTGAGCACAAGGCAGAGCACAAACATAGTTAGCAATGATAGGTTTTGAACTGCACAAATTACTTTTGCAACTTTATTGCTAATGCCTGAGAGTTAATTCTGTTTTAAGTACCTATACAGTCTTTCACAAAATGAACAAATTAGTATGAATAGAGTTTTGTTAAATTAAGGCTTAGCGATCCCTAGAAGTGTGTGTACTTTTCTTCATCCTTATATATGACAGTTATCAATAATCATGAATAGTTCTTAATAGATATAATTAATTTTAAATAAAAAATAGAAGGAAATCATTTACCCTTTGTTGTATAAGTGCAAAATATAGCACTATGTTCCTAAATGTTGTTTTGTTTTAGATCACTGCTACAAATTTTGCTTCTCAAATTTTTTCTTTCTACCTACTTTTTCTCAAAGGAGTGCTTTAAATATTAGTTGTACTTCTGAAAGTATGGTTTAGACTCCTTAGGGAGAAAGTACGAGAAAAATTGAACATGTAATACATTTATTCAGTAAATTGTTACATCAAATCATAATCTAGGGAGGTGTTTATTGAGTTTGCAAAGTGCAGAAACTATAAATACATCATTTTAAAATGAAATCTTATTAAAACAATTTAGAAGGAAATTTGTCACCATTAATATTACCATTTTAAAGCCTCTAACCTACCTCCAGAAGTGAGTATCCATTTATATTTACAATTCTGTTTATGTATTTTAGATTAAATTACCTATACTTTAATGCTGTTATAATAGTGATTTCCATAAAAATGTTATGTGGTGATATTCCTTTCTATTGATGAATACAATTACTATAAATTTCTAGCTTTACAAGTATTTCTAACTCATGATATGAGTAAATATAAATCTCTACTCCCTTAAACTGAAAGTATAAAAGAAATTTAAGTATGAATTGCAGTATTCAAAACTGCAAAGATTGTAATTAGCAAATTATAGGCATGGGAATATCTTGATGCATAAACCTCATGGTCTCAGATAGAATGGAAAACCCAGTGGAGCTTATTAATTAACAACTCTGTGTCAGCCAAAGACCTCAGAACAAAGATACTTATGTCCACAAGTAGTGGCCAGAATAACTCAGGAATGAAACAGAGGAACTGGACATTGGGATAATAGTGAAATTACTTGGCTAAATAATTCAGTGACTGTGGAGTAGTTGATTTGTTCCCTTCCACTGGAATTGCCAGTGTCCAAACTTTTCCACAGAAATAGCAATAAATGAAATAAATCAGACAAAGAAGCCAAAATATCTCATTATTTATGAGGAAAACAGTGAAAAATGCAGAGCAAAATAAAAGATAGATAATAGGAAGTGGGGAAGATACATTATTCTCAGAGGGGAAAGAAATCAACAGAGAAAGGAAACAGGCAGGGAAAGGGATAAGGGATAAAGTAGAAAAATTGAGATGTGTTATGTATTTGTATCAACTCCACACAAGAAGTGTAAATACACGTACAAAAATAAGTAAGGAAGTAGGGGGTGGGCATGGGTAGAAGTAAGAGGGAGAGAGGGGAAAGGGAATAAAAAAAGCAATTAAGATGTGTTAGGTACTTGCACCAAATTCCTTCAAAGAATGTTCACAGTATATACTGCAAACATATGCTAATGAACTAAAATAAAAATAAGTGCTAATTATTACAAGATATCCCTAAGGGAATAATCCTGAACAGGGAGAGATTGGAGGTAAAGAAGAAATCCAGTGCCCCAACTAATTTAAACTACTGTCAAAGCAAAGACATTCTATCTACTAATATTATCTCGCTAACAGAAAATTTGCTTTGCTACAATATAGCAATAAATACCACAGCAATCTGCATTTGTCAATTTGTCCCTATCAAAATCAAATTATCAATTGTAATTAAATTAGAAGGCTATTGATAATTAAGAATAATTAAAATACTTGGGAAATATCTATGTAAATAAATTTGTATCTGTTTAATCTAATTCATTTAAATGCTTAGAGTATCAAATTATATGCTTAAATACACAAACTAAAATCACATATTCTGCTGTTTGTTTTTTTTTCATATTACTAGGGATGGCGCTCAGGGCCTAGCACAGGCTGGCTGAGCACTCTACCACTGAGCTGCATTCCCAGCCCTTCTATGTTTGTTCCTTTGTTTCATTTAAAGATTTAGTTTTAAAATATTTAATTCTTTTAGTACAGGTTTGTAGTTTACAATGTTTACTTTCATCTTAGAGGGTAGGTACCTGTACTTAATATAGCTTCCTTTTTTTTGCCTTCCTCTGTCTTGCCTCCCCCATCTCTCCACCCCTATTTCTCCTTTCCACTAGTGAAAGATCTGTCTCTCTCTCTCTCTCTCTCTCTCTCCCTCTCTGTCTCTCTCTGTGTTTCTTATTTATTTATGATTTATGGTTTGGGTCTTTCATATAAGAGAAACAATGTGATATTAACCTTCTGAGTCTGACTTACTAATAGTCATTATTCTTTTTATGTGTGTGTGTGTTTTTTTTTGTTTTTTTTTTTTTGGTATCAGGAATCAAACTCACAACCTTACACCTACCAGGCAGGTGCTTACGCCATTGAGCTAAATCCCCAGCCCTATTTTTTGAGACAGGGTCTCACTATGCAGTTCAGACTGGCCTTGAACCCACTTTGTAGCCCAGGCCTCAAACTCACAGCTATCCTCCTGCCTCAGCCTCCCGAGTTCTGGGATTAAAGACATGTGCCCAGCTAATAGTTATTATTCTTAACAATCCCAGCATTGCTGAAAATTTGAAGATGAAAATCTCTGATACTCTAGGAAAACTGTTATCTGTGAGTCTTTGCAAAAATAAGACTAAAAGTAAATACTTTCAACATACAATGCCAGAGTAAAACTTATTTGTATTAGGGTTTTCTAGAGAAACACAACCAATATATACATTTATATGTGATTTTTCACAAATATATATGGTACAAATACATACATTACAAATATATATTATAATATATATTACATATATTATAAATTATATTACACATATTATAAAATATATTATAAATATATATTACATATATATAAATATGTAATATCTTATATATTTATAGTATATAAAGTACTTTGAATGTGTATATTAGGTTTACAGGATCAGAAGTAACTTGCAGGGTCCATAGCAGCCATCTGCTGGTGGCGAGTCACATAACCCAACTACTGCTCAGCACAAGATGATGGAAGCCACAGAACAAGAGGAATCAAGGGGATCAATTCAAGGTCAAAATCAAACTGGCACCACTAGAAGACTGAAGAAACTATAGAGTTGTGTCCAAAGGTTAAGATGATGATTAGATCTTTTTGGAAATGGCACATTTCCTTACTTTTCCCTTTTTCATTCTGCTACAGTTTATACATTGTGTCAACTTGAGAAGTCTAGTAGCTTAATTAAGTAACTTAGCAGCTCTACATCCTGGGGTATAGAGCACAGTTACCTGGTCATTGTTACAATTTGAGAAGATCAGAAGTTTAACTGAGAGAGCCAGCAGGGAGCCAGGGGTCTTACTTTGTAAACATCCTCATCCTGTGCAAAGGAAGGCAAGGATGTTTGTGGATGCTACACCACCCTGGGTGGGGGGGTGTCCTGTGTGCTATATAAAGGAGGAGAAGAGGCTTGCTCAGCTGCTCCTTTTACTTTGGCTGCTTTTGTTCGGTTGCTGCCTTGAAGTGCTGTCCCCGTGCCATGCCACCCTGCCTTGGAGCCAGCTGATTGTGGACTGAAACCTTCAAAAACCGTAAGCTAAATAAACCTTTCCTTCCCTAATTTTGTGTGTCAGGTGTTTTGTCTCAGCAACTAGCAAAAAGTAACCAAGACACATTCCATTCATTCATCATTGCATTATCCTACTGATGATGAGTATAAAACCCCTATTATACAGACACCTTCCAGAAGCTCCACATCTGAACATAAGCCTTTTTCAGAGCATCTTAGTTATAAACCATAAGTATTTTGCTTTATACAATGTCTTATACTCTGAGTAACTACTTTGAAGATAACGATCCACAGTATATTAACTATTGCTCTCTTATCTTGTTATGAAATTTTATTGGACTTTTTCATAATATAAAATTTAAACTATAGCCCAATTAATATTTATACACATAGTCATGCTAGAAAATAATTTGGAAATGTTTTATAAGGTTAACCATTGTGTTTGACATAAGATGCAACAATTACATAGCTGAGCATTTATCATATGGATATAAAAACTTGTCTATACAAAACCATATGCACAACTGATGCTTCTAGAAGATTTGACTTAGATGAACACTGAAGAATAAACCCTTTTGATACTTAACAAATAAACTTACAAACAATGGTACCTATACACAATAGAATTTTAAGTATATGGAGTACTACCCTTTCTCTGCAAATAGTATGCTCTAGAACCATCCAGTGGATCCTTAATCCACAGCAGTACAAAACCCTATGCATACAATTTTTGTTTCACACAAGTTACATTATTGTTCAAAGATGTTCAAAATTTTGCTATTAAAAACTCATATTAGAAAAACATAAGTAAAATCTACATACAAACATAAACACACACACACACACACACACACACACACACACTGAAAATGCCGTGTGCTGGAAATAATATAAAGTAAATGGAACCCAAAATATTGCTGGTGGATATACATAATGGTAGACCATTCTTTAAATTGGCTTATCAGATCCTGGAAGTTAAAGTAACACATAAGACAGATGTTCCACTTCCAGATATTTACCTGTTGTAGTTTGGGTCTGGACGTCTCCCCAAAGCCTCAGGCAGCCACAGGGGAGGGGGATTTTCAGAGGTTACCAAATCTAGAGTTTGTGACTGGTTCCTTGTCCAGGACTGGAATTTTGAGAGTGAGTGCTACACTGGTTTTAGGGCCTAGTGCAAGTAGCCTGAATGCAATAGAAGGGAGGAAAAAAGGCTTACTCCTCTCTTTTGCTCTTGTTGCTTTTGCTGTCTTTTGCTACCAAGAACTGTTGGCCCTCTACCATGCCATCTTGCCCTAGAGCCAGCTGATTATTGGCTGAAACCTCTACAAGCTGTGAGCCAAATAAACTTTTCCTTCTTTAATTTCAATGTTAGGTATTCTGCTTCAACAACAAGAGAAAAGTAATGAGGACATTATCCAAGAGAAAAGAAAAACTTATGTTTATAGAGAGACCTGTATGCAAATATTTATAGCATCTTTAATCATTTCCCCAAATTGGAAATAACCAAAATGCCCCTGACCTAATTGTCTTTGTTCCAAACTGGGATATCTATACAATAGAATACTACTTAGCAATATAAAAGAATGAGCTCAGTATATTCTACTTGAACAAAAATCAAAGTATTATGCTCAGTTATAGAAATTTGTTTCAAAGGCATATCTCAGTATTATTCCAATAATATGGCATTTTTCAAGAATAAAACTATGGGAATGGAGAACAGATCAGTGACAGCCAATGAATAGAATTTGGAGAAGAATATGACCAAATCAGAGAACAACAGTAGAAGAACTGGAGTGGTGAAATGTTCATGTGCTGAAATGTTGAAGACAGATATAAGGCATAAAAATTTAGATATGTGCTATAATTTATAAAATTGTTCACATACAGAAAAATAAAGTCCAAATTACCATGTGATTTTACAAAAAAAGAAACATGCTTGCACACACACGTACACACACACACATATATATAATTTTACAAAGATTGCACTCAGTATTTAGTAAATGCAAGAGTAAGCATAGTTTCTGTGTACAGTCTGACCTCTGTGAAGGAAATCATTTTTGCATAAGTTCTGAAAAGCATAAGCTAAAGTTAATACATTAGGGTAATACATAGGCTCATGAAATCTGTCAGTTAAACTAAGAGACAATATTATGGGCACACACTGGGACGATAATTTAAGAAAATGCAAAACCACTAAATTTAGGCATCCTATTACTTTCACAGCAGTTTCCTTGGCCTGTGGAGCTAGACAGGATGGTATGAAATGTCTCCATCATAACCATGACAGTTATGTGGTGCTATGGTTGGGGTGCAAAATTTCCACCAAAAAATCTGTGTTGAATGTTTGGCTACTGATGAGTTTTTGAGAACTGAGTAGTTCATAAGTACTCTAACATCATACTTTGATGACATTAATGGAAAGATATACTAAAAAGATATAAATTTTCTAAAGTTCTATTTCTTTGTTCTCTGTTAATGTGACTGTAAGTACCACTGAGAATTTCATCTATGTGCAACAATATTGGGGAAATATCTATTTTAAAAAGTTAATTGGTAAAAATGGTTGTTTGAGAAACTAGATTATTAGGCTTCCTGCAGTTAATACAGAATTACCTTTGACTTTTTCAATTGATTCAAAAATGTTTCTGATGTTACTGACTTTTCAATTCCATTTTATTTCTAGTCAAATAAGCACAAAATTGTGGAATAAGAAAAATGGCAAAGATGCAGGCTCAGCCTTTGACATTAGGAAAACATATCTACGATTAGATGTACTTCTCAGTCAATAGCAGCAAGTAACTCTCAAGGTCATGTTAGATAAGTGATTTCACCACTGTGTAGCTCAGTTTGTTCATTTGTGCCAGGGGACAAATAGTATCAAACATTTCAGTGCTCACTACATGTTGGCAGCCTGTTAAATACTTTCAAGTGCTCTGGTGAGGTAGGGATTGTATCTTGGCCTCGTCTTCTCTCCTATAACTTTACACTATTTATCAGAGAGCTCTGCTGACTGCTCATCCTTCTAACATATCTAGAATCTCACATTTCTTACACTTATTGCTGCTGTCATTTTTTCCAAACTACCATCATCCCTCACCTGAATCCTCCTCAGCTTTGCCCCACTAGGTTTGTTCTCAAACTGCAGTTAAAGTGTTCTTTTACATCTTCTGCTCACTTCTCAGATCACTTTGAGCAGCACTCAAGCACTTTGTTAAAACAATTGTCAGGCTAATTTAGTTATAAGTAGATTATATATATATGTACACAGTTATATATGTAAATATACGAGCTATGTTTATCTTTCAGAAAACCAACTTCTCAAATGATATCTACTTCTGAAAGGAACGTGTTACAAAATTCTATGACAGAATTTTCTTTTCATTTAAAAATATTATTTATAATTATGCTTGTCTGTAGGTGAGAATAAAGTTAAGAGCTCTCAGTTTTACTCACTGATAAAACACTAGGAAAGACTGTGAAAGTGGCTCATCGCTCGAGTGTTGGCTTACCATGCGCGAGGCCCTGGGTTTGATCCCCAACAGCACCAAAATAAGAAAGAAAAGAATAAGAATAAAACCAAGAAATCTCAAATGTCTGGTTAGACTAGTACATGTACATTTAGGTGATCCAAGTCACAGAGGTAAGAAGTTGATGCTTGATTTGTGGATATTTATGGACATAATGCATTTGCCATTCAATTATTTGCTCAGATTACAAAAATCCCATAATCTCCAGAATTGCCACTTCTTTCTTTACCATGGGACCACTGGTAGTAATCCTTACTTAACAATATTGACAAAAGGATAGAGATAATTAATGATAAACCTTGTCAGTTTTAGATATATTGTGTGCTTTTCATGTAACTGCATTATTTCTTTCTTTATTTTATTTATTTTTGTACTGGAAATCTAGCTCATGACCTTGCATTTACCAGGTAGACACTGTGCAGCTGCGCTATATCCCCAGCCCTGTAACTGCATTTTTTTAAAGAAACATGGATAGCTATATAGCCTATAGAAATTCTGATTAAAATACAATCAGTGAGTACTAAAAAGCACAGTGATAAAAACTGGAGAAAATTTACTGTTTATATTATATTTCAATCCAAGTATTTTAAGGAAGTATTTATAATCAGTAATTTAAATGAAAATATATTTTAAAAACCCAAAAATTCATATGAGAGCACAAAAGACATGGAAGATTCAAAATAACCTTGAAAAAAGAATAAGTTAGAGGCATCACAATGCCTGATTGCAAAATACTCTACAAGGCTACAGTAACCAAGAAAGCATGGTAGTGTTACAAAAACAACACTTAAACCAGTGGAATAGGAGATGCCAGAAAAGAAATCCAAACAAATATAGCCATTTACCTTCCACATAAGCACCAAAAGTTTATACTGGAGAAAGAAAATCTCCTCAGGAAATGGTGTTGGGAAAATATATATTAATTTGTGAACAAATGAAACCTGAATGATACTGCTCACCATTTACAAAAATTGATTAAAAATGAATCAAAGACATGAACATAAGACATTAATCTAATGAAAGCAAACACAGAAGAAACACTTTAGGACATCAGTATATGCAATAACTTTTTGGTAAAATCCCAAAATCATAGGAAACAAAATGAAAACAGAGAAATAGGATGTTTTTTTAAATCAAGAAACTTCTACACAGCAAAGGAAACTATAAACAAAGTGAAGCAACTTACAAGATGAAAGAAAATATTTGTAAGCTAGTCATAATCTGGTAAATGATTAATATCCAGAAAATACAACAAATTCAAAGAACTCAGTAGCTCAAAGGCAATCCAAATTTAAAAACAGCAAGTCATCTGAACAGACATTTCTCAAAATAAGAAATACTAATCCTCAACTGCTATTTGAGAAAAATTCTCAGTATCACAAACTGTTAGGGAAATGTAAATCCAAACTGGAATGTTATAACTTGTATCTGAATGTCCCCCAGTGTTTCATATTCTCATCGGAAGACTCTAGAATGTGCTTGGATGATTTGGATGGTTTGGCTGACTTGCTATTAGAAGCCAGGGTCGGTTTAGCAAAGACAGATCACTGGGGATGTGACCTAGAAGTGTCTATCTCCCCCTCCTGGTTTTTGCTCGCTATGCCCCTCTGCCATGCCACCATCTCTTGGAAGCGGTTGACTGAAATCTCTTAAAAGTGTTATTGGAAATAAGCCTTTTCTCCTTTAAATTGTGATCCTCTGATATTTTTTCCAGTGATGAGGAAATTGCCTAAAACAGATTTGTGTATCAGAGATGTGGGGTCATTGCTATGACTGTTCTGACCACACAGTTCAGAAGGCTTTTGAAGTGGAACTCGGGAGTAGTTTGGAAAGGTTTGGAGATGTTGGCTAGGGAAACCCACAGTGCTGTAAGTTGAGCTTCATGGGAGATTCTGGCTGGAGCTCAGAAGACCAGAATGCTAAAAATAAAGCAGATAGAAAGGACTAGTCTCCAGAGGTTCATTTGGGAACAAGGACTCTTGGCAGTTGGACTCCAGGCTGTATGTGTTATGCCCTGGCAGAAAATTTGTACACATTTTGCTCATGTCCTGGGACTGCAGAAAACTGAGATTAAGGGTAGCAAACTAACTAATCTTGTCAAAAAATTTCAAGGCAGTCCAGTGTTCATGTTTCATTGTTACTTCTTGCTGCTTTTAGTGAGATCCATTGTGAGAAACTGGAGTAAAAAGCCCATTTGAAAAATTTCCAACTTCAACTGAAAGAAAGCATCTGTACAGATGGAGGAGAGTTTGGTTGCTGAAAAGATCTGCATTAAAAACAAGCCAAGTACATTGGATTAAGACAATGAGGAAAGTGTCTTGAGGGTGTGTTAGAAATCATCAAGACCTCTCCATTGAAGGATTAGGGTTAAAAGACAAGATAGATAACTATACTACTAATTCTCTGTTAGTTCATCAGAAAGAATAGTTTGGGTTGTCACTGTCTGATTGTATGATCCTTTTTTATACCTAGATCTCATAACTTGAACAACTACTTTTAAGATAACTATATGTAATATATTAACTAGTATCGATTTCTTACTGTTTTTTTTTTAAATTCTGTATTATTTCTACGCTTTTTTCTGTTTTGCTTAAAAAAAAAGACCACAAACCTTTGATTTGAGAAGTGAGTCCTGAGGAGCAGTGCTGCTGAAAACCTGCAAAGGGAACTACCTCCCCAGGGTTCAGCTCACAATTCTTAGCCATCCAGGCCCCTAGAGAATCTATTCAAGTGGGCCTGGTTATTGCTTTAGCTGACAACAGACCTTGGTGTCATCTATATGGTGCTGGTTTCATGAACATGCAGAATGCAAAAGTTGAGGGTTAGGGAGGCTTTTTATCCATATATTTAAAGAAGGTCCCTGAAGTCAGAGAGTGTACACCTTAGATGATAGTGAATGAATACATGAGAGTGAAAGTGCAATGGAAACCTCA
>RJWM01047442.1:0-11931 GCA_004363535.1 Dasyprocta punctata | reverse complement strand
TTTCTCCTGACTGAAAGTCCTCCATTCTGCCTTGGTGCATCATAATTGTACTTCCTGTGTCACAGTCAAGTCATATCATATCCGTATTATCAGCCAAAGAAAGATTCACAGCCAGCCAATCTAACCTTTATAATGGCAGTCACTACAGATGACATACAAGAGCAAGAAGACAATTCAACTATACTTCCTGCCTCCTTCCCAATCTGCAAACCAAAAAGGGATTCAAGGCACAAACAGTATTCGGTGCAATAGTCCCCATGCCATATGGCATGCCCATGTGTCAGTGGCGTTCTTAACACCACTGTGCTGTTTGGGGACCACATGGATCACTCCACAACGTGAAAAACACACTGAACTTGCCTTTGGTTCTTACACCAATGAGACTATAGGCTGGAGTGAGCATGGACCCTCTGGGCCTATTTTACAGCTAATGGACAATGATGGTCGTATAAGCTCCCTGCATGCACAATGATGGTGGGCTGCACTGCCTTTCTTCCCTCACTTTCCATCACATGGAAAATATTCAAACAATATAGACAATTATTCCATTCCTTTTGATTGAATTGTAACCAACTTTGTGACTGTCTGTACAATTCATCTGTATGTTTTTCTATGGGGCAATGCTCCTCCATCTATAACTGGGGTAATGTTATTATCGGTGCTCCCTTTTGGTATAAAAATCATATTTCCTATAATAATGTATCTCAATATAGTGCTACTTTTGTTAAGGTTCTAAAATGTAAGGCAGCAAGGTGGTTGCTGGTAGACCTAAATGGAACTTGATCGCAGGAAAATAGTATCCAAATACTACTTAAGGCTTTACAAAAGGTTAGACTGGAATGTTTTGTCACTGCTTTAATAGCTTTTATAACATCGGCTGTAGCTATCCTTGCATCTATTACTGTTCTAGTGTTTCTCTTATTGACAGAATCAACATTGCTACTACAGTGGAGTCCATACACACCAGTGTTACTGTTAAATTGCAACAAGCAGATATTTACAGAGGTATTATGGCTATATTGCAGGCTCTTGAGTCTGTAGTATTATGGTTAGGGAAACAGCAGACCACTGTGGTTAACCATCTGTTGTTAAAATGTGATTGACAGTGTGTTAAGCACTGTATAACAGCCCTTCCATTTAAGTATACCAAAAGAATTCAGGAGGAGGTAAAATCTCACCTGTCCAGTATTTTAACATCTCATTGGGGTAACACATTGATTCCCTACATAGTCAGTTAGCACATCAAATAAATGCCTACACCAACAATTTGCTCAAAATACGTTTAAACAATTAGAGGAGGGGCTCCATTGTGCTAATATTTATTATTGGAGGATTTTTGTTATGTATTTGTTTAAATGTTGTGACCCCTTAATGCCATTTGTTCTGTAAAATGCCATCTCAAGAACAAATCTTAGCTATGATCAGACTTCTGATTGAGGTTCAGCTCAGTGTTATCCAAACGACTGTTGTTCATAATAATTAAAAAAGGGGGAAATGTGGGAGTCAGCACTGAAAATGTGTATGTAAAGCACTTTGCTTCTAAGCTGTAATGTGATCTGGGGTCTCTTGAAAGGTCAGTTGCTAATAACACTCTGAAAACAAAGCATAGCATAATTTGAAAGGCCATGGCTTCACAGCTGCAGAACATGGGAGATGTTTTTTTGTGCTCTTTCCCAAGCTGTCCCCAGTACTATCACCTCAGCTGTTACCAACACTGCTAGTTCAAGTGGATCACATACTTTGCTTGAACTATCTTTTGAACTCCTCATGGAATGCCTTTTTTTCTCATTTAGTATCAAATGCCTTTGTTCTCATTAGGTATTTAAGACAGTGTACTCCTTTAATAAAGAATGTTCACCAACCCTCTCCTCATGCCGTAAGTCTTCTTTCTTTTCATGTGACATGGCTCATCAGAGGTCATCACCATCATCCTCAATACTGATTGGAGAACTGCAGATGTTGTGGGGTGGAACACTCAGTCTATTTTTTCACAGATTTGGTTTAGTTTTGATATTTCTGTGTTGATTTTTTGTCTAATTGATCTGTTGCTTTGTTACAGTGGAATATTAAGGTTAGTGCTTATTTGATTCTTCATGTTTTATGTATTTGGTGTATATATTTATGATTATTATCCCTTCTTGTAGTTTTTCCTTAACAAATATGTAGTTACCTTCTTTATCTCTTTTGATCATTCTTGATTTGAAATTTACATTGTCTGTGAAAAGAAAACTAACCCTGCTTTTTTCCGGATTCCTGTCACATAGAGTATTGTTTTTCATTCTTTGACTTTAAGTCTATGAACTTCTTTTTGAGTTAAATGTGCTCCTTATATGCAGCATATTGTTGGATCTATCTTCTCGATCCATTCTACCAGTCTGTTTCTTTTGATTGGTGATTTAAGGCCATTTACATTGATGGTTATAACAGATATGTATTGATTTATCCTTCTCATATTACTTTCCTGTTATTGGTACTCTGTCTTTCCCTTCTGTTTAATTTCTGCATTTCTGGTGACTTCTTTCTATTGGTATTCTTGGAATTGTGGTCCTCTTTTATCTCTTTCTAAAATGTCCTTAGAACATTTTGGAGAGCTGGTTTGGTGGTTATGAATTTTTTCAATTGTTCTTTGCCATGGAAGTACCTTATTTCTCTATTGATTTTGAAAGATAGTTTTCAAGGGTACATCAACCTGGGTTGGAGATTGTTTTCTTTTAAAAATATGGAATGCTTTATGAATTTGTGTGTCATCCTTGGGTAGGGGCCATGCTTATTTTCCTTGTATTGTTCAAATTTTAGTATATGTGCTGCCAAAGTGAGCACTGTAACTATAAATATATGCTTTTGTGTATATATTTTGTGTAAACATTTGTATATTATGATTTTGAGGTTCTGAGATGCTTTAGAACACCCAAGATAAAGTTCAGACTAGCCAATGTATTTTACCAAAAAGTTGTGTGAATTTTGAAGTTGTTCTGGCTTCTACAAAATCACAGACAAGACTGGCATGTTAAAACGTTGTCAAATAAAACAGAAGTGAGAACTAAAATGTTCTGTATGACAGGTTAATTTTAGTAGATGAGATACCCCCTGATTTTCCCAAGGCCACTAGGGTAAATTCTTAGCTTATGTTTGGTGAGACTTGCCTTTAAGTACAAGTTTGATTGAGTAGTTTTATCACTGAGCATTTATTTCCTTCTTTAACTTCATTACTTTTCCTCTTTTACTGGTCTTTCTAAAATATTGATGCGTCTTGAGGAGATAGGAGTTGTGATGAGAGATAGCAGGTCTGGTTGACCCCTGTATTTCTCCCATCACTGTTATTAGCAACATCTGAATTCTCTAAGTCTTCAATTCTGTCCTCCAGAAAAGTCTGCACAACTTATCTCCAGATTGAAGCCCCACATATTATGGGACTAAGTCTGTATAGTAACTACATTATAGACTCCCACAATGAGATAAAATTGGCTCAAAATCTAGCTTTCATTCACACAGATGAATGGGCACTGTGTGAGTTTCTTATTAGGCCTTTGCCTAATCTTCAGGCTTTGTTATTTGGAGCACTGACCATCTGATTATAATCTTCCCACTTTTGTCTCTTTATATGCTGTCTTCGTTACCTTTCTTATTGCTGAGAAAAAATATCCAGCACCCAAAGTTAAAGGAGGAAAGTCTTATTTTAGCTCACAGTCTGTAGAGGTTGCAGTTCATAGTTGGCTGGCCCAGAGGCAGGGTGGCATGGCAGAGGAATAACACAGAAAAGAAGTAGTTCATGATGTGGCAGGCAGAAAGTAGCAGGCAGCAGCCACAAGCCTGCCTTCTTTCTGTCCCTCTATACTCCATCCAGGCTATAAGCCTATTGATTGGTTACATCCATCCCCATGGTGGGACTTTCATTATCCACATACTTAATTCCAGTATCAGACCCTTAATCCACATTCACATACTCTTATCTGGCTCCTTTGAAACTCCCAAGTTATGCTTGCATGAGACTTTGGGGGGATATCTAGATACAAACCATAACATTATGCCTCTGGCCTCCAAAACACCCATATGCAAAATGCATTTAGTTTATCTTCAAGAATTGTCAGTCCTAACCATTACAGCATTGCTGAAAAGTTCAAATCTAAAGTCTCCTCTGAGGTTTATGCCAAACTTTTAGCTATGAGCCCCTGCACAAATGAAAAATAAAGTTATATAGACTTCCAACATACAATTGCACAAGGTAAGTGTCACCATTCCAAAAGGTAAAAATGGGATAGAAACAAATGGGACCAAAGCAAGTTCAAAATCTAGCAAGGCAAACATTAAATCCTGTAATTCTATGCCCAATATATGGCATGATGTGTACTCCAGAGGAGTTGGGTGGTTCTGCCCCTATGGCACTGCCAGTGTTTGTAGCTCCCATGGGCTTTTGTCTTGGGCTGGTTCTACTCCCTCCTTAAAGTTTCCTCAGATGATCCACACTTCTGGCTTCTTTAAATATCTGGGGTCTCCACTGCACCTTCAGTTTCACATTCTCAGCTTCACTGCCTCTCAGGGGCACACTGCCTGGCCTCCCAGGCCTTCCAAAATCTAGATGGAAAACTCCTTGACCCCAAAACTGTTTCATTCTGCATACACCTAAAACCAGCACCATGTGGATGATGTCAAGGTCTGCTGCAAGCTGGAACAGTAGCCAGGCTTCCTTCCCTTTTGGTTGTAGGGTTTGCATGCCTGGATTGCTGAGCACTATGAATCCAATCCAGAGGAAAAAACTTCCTAGCCCTCCACCATGGTGCACTGGGGCTCTCTTTCAAAGCAAAATCTTTCACCTTTGCAATTTGAGGCTGTAAAGCATGGAATCGGACTGGTTCTTATGATGTCCTGAAGCCATCTTTTCTCTTGTCCATTTCCTTCTCAGAAACCAAGTTCTCCTCTGCTCCATCTTGGAGCTTCCTTTCTAGACAAACTCAAAACATTTTAAATTATTCTGCTGGCCTCTTTCCTCTTGATTTTTCAACATAGTTCTGGTTAAGAGCCCCCAACTGTATACACGCCACTGCCTCAATATTAAACTGCCTTGAAATCTCTTCTGTTAGATGAATTAGTTTACTCCCCTTAATCTCAGTGTCAGGCAAAGTTACTGGAAAAGAGCAAAATGCTGAGAAATTTTCTGCTAAAGCATAACACACATGGTATGGAGTCCAACAGCCAATGAAACCCTTGTTTCTACCTGAAATCTCCTGAGTCTGATCTTTACTAGATGTAGTTCTATCAGAATTCTGGTCTTATGAACTGTGACCAGAATCTCCCATCAAGTTCAGTTTACAGCATTCCAGGGTTGCTTCTTCAGCTGGCATCTCTAAATCTCCCCCAAAATCTTTCCACAAGCCAGTTACAAAGGCTTCTGAACCACGTGGCCAGATAATGTCACAGTAGCAGCCCCACTACCCGTTCCAAAATTTGTCTTAGTTACCTTTATCATTGCTCACACAAAATGCCTGATACCCACAAGTTAAAGGAGGATAGGTTTATTTTCATTCACAGTTTGTAGGAGTGTTAGTCCACAGTCACCATCGCATATCTGTCCTTGCCTTCAGGAAGTAGACTTCCTATCCCCTCCAATGCAGTGCCAGATCCTTACCTGTACAAACTCTTTCCTTCTATTGATGGCTCAGCACTGGACAATTGCAAGCATTGCCATTGTTATAGAGTGCTTCTCAAACTCCTAGTCAGCTTCAGCAGACAGCTCCAAGGAATCACATACCCTTCCTATGTTGACAAGAGAGTTCAGAACAATTCCAAACCTTCTATTGCACCTTGAGTTGGTGATGTGATAAAAGTGCAGGTTCTTGAATCCAGTTTCTGAATTGGAGCTCAGTCTCTTTCACTCGAGCAAGTGTCTTTGACCACTGTGTGCTACCGTTTCCTGATCAGTAGAATGAGTACAATAAGCAGCTGCTTCATAAGCTGCTAACCAGCTGCTTCATGATTGTGAAAGTTAAATAAATTATATACTTAAAGGTTTCAGGACAGTGTTTGGTATGTTGACAAGCAATAGGTGAATAATAAATCACCTTTATTATGAACATTACTATTGTCAAGAGATCATCAAGAATCATAAAAGGTAAAACACTATGAAGTATTTATTAGTGCATGAATATGACCTACAGAACACCTTAAATAAGCATGGTCTCAATTTAATATAGCAATCAGTCAACTATGTGCCAGGTTTACTAGTACTAGGAATAATTCATTGGAAGACATATGCTATAATATTACTTAATTTATACTACTTAACTTTTTTGAAGATGTACATGCTAAATATTTATATCATTCAGACAAACTTTGAGATTAGATGTGGTCCAATCTCTATGCAGAACATAGAAAAAGCACATATTCCCCAAAATTTGAAAAACAATACAATCTGTGGTCATGTAATTTGGAGTTAACATTTTTAAGTACTTTAGTGTGTAAAGAGTAAAAAAATAAGAAAGTTCGAGGTTTCTAATCTCTATTTGGTTATTGTCTCACAGTGTTTACCAAGATTTAGTCATTCTACCCCTCTTTTTATATAACCCCAAACAAAATTATTTATCATTCGTTAAACATTTACTGACTTGGATAAATTTCTAATGATGTTCTCTACAATTAAAATAAAATTTATGCTGGGCATGGTGGCTGACACTTGTAATTCCAGCACTTGGGAAGCTGAGGCAGGAGGATCATTGCAAGTTTGAGACCAGTCTAGGTTATAAAGTAGCCTCAAGGTGAGCCTGAAATGCATAGTGAGATCCTGTCTCAAAAAATCATACACACCTAATCATAATAATGATAATAATAATATAAAGTAAAATTTATGACTACATCAGCATTTTAATTATGCTTACTGTAACAGCCAAGTAACTTAAAGAGAAAAGTTTTAATTCATTTCTCTTAATTTATTAAATGGTTTGAGTAATATATAGGAAAGCACTTTGAAACCACCTACGTGGTATTTAATAGAAAATCACAACCAAAATTGGTGTTGTATTCTGTTACTCTCTCCATATAATCCCCGCTACAGCAGCTGGATTTCGGGTCATTGTCACAATATGCCATGTCTTTTCAGATGGGTTTCTTCTCAATGTAGAAGACCCCTCTGCCTTTATTCTGCCTCTAAGAGAAAGCACCAATGACATTTCTTTGATTTATCCCTTCCAAAGTAGTTGCTTCCTCTTTTTAGTTCATTCAGTTCAGTAATTTAACATTCAGTGAGTTCTTACTATGTTCTCAAATAAAGAAGAAATTATTATTTACTTTTCTCATGTCCTCACAAAATAGAATCTCCTGCTGATCTACCCTCTAGTAGATGTTTCCTGGTGGAAAGTACATTGATTTAATTGGCTGGTAAGATAGGCAGAGGCCCTCACTCTTCGAAACCACATTAACCTCAGGAAGAAACCTTTGTGTTAAAGGCAGGGAGGTTGTCAACCTCGTATCCTTGAGTCCTCATTTAGCTACAAACAAGAAAACGAGGTAGACTGAACTCCCCCACTGGCCTAGTTGGGCATTTGTTTGTAAACCTGATTGTGCATATACGTGCATCTCAAAGTCGAGCAAGATTTATGTGAACGGATTGGTGGGAAAATCACTTTGCTTTGGGGAAGAAGTCATGCAGGTGAAAGGGTTTTTACTATTAATATTAATAATTTCCCCAATCTGCCTCCCTATTTTTTTACTACTATAAATTTATCTTTATCATTCTCAATATCATTATTATTTAGTCACTATATTTTTGTGATACATAATGAATACATTCATCACAAGGAGTTGGTGTGTATGTGTGTGTGTATATATATATATATATATATGAGCTGAATCCTTTTTATTTCCCCATCCCCTCCTTATTTCTGAATTGGCTAAGAACCAGTAGAAACAGAGAAATATAATTATTTACAATTCCTTCAAAACCCCAACTTGTATTTCAAGAACAAATATTCTATTAAAGTGAGTAAGAAATAGGTCTCACATTCAAAGAACTTACAAGTCTAGGTGTTTCCACAAAATCTGGCATGTAGCTCTACAACATAATTCAACAACTGGCTTATAATTTGTTTTGTCTCTACTTCTTCATCTATACTATAAGCAATGTCACTCCAGAATAGGATCATTCCTAACCATGTAGCCTCAGCATATAACAAACCAGTAGATGCTGGTGTACGGTCACCAATTGTTTGCAGGTAAGGCAATGCCATGGAATGCTGACCCTGACTGACGTCAAAGTAAGATTTGTTTTTAAAAATCACCCACTTCGACTTGTTTTGGTACTTGTAAATTGATTTCTAGAATTGAACTTTCAGTTCTCATATTCTCAAGTGTAGCACAAACTTCTATAAAATAGTTATGTTTTCTTTTTCAGTTGCCAGTTTTACTTTCCGGGTGGGTAGTGAGGTCCTTCCTGTACTTGCGTTAAAGACAACGTTCCAAATCAGTCTCTTCTACAAGTGTATCTTGATTTCCTACCACACTTGGCAGAGAGGAGATAAATTTACTACTAACATGTTCCTAGAGGTTCCTATGCTTCTGCTTTGAGAGCCATCTTTTGAGCAGCAAGGGAGTAGGTGATTTATTTCATGAACATAATTACTCATTCATTCAACATTATTTAATTTTAATATGCCAAGCACTGGACTATGAAACTAAAGAGAAATGTAATGGAATCTTCACCCACAAGAAGCACACAGTCTAATGTGGGAACAAACGTAACAACAGGTAAGTGCTATGATTATCATGAAAATAAGACATATACTGTGGTAGAAAATACTTGCAAAGGATATACCTGATGAAAGATTATAACCCAAACTATATGCAGAGCTCTTAAAATTCAACAACAAAATGAATAATGTGATTTTTAAAAAGGCAAAAGATCTATATCGCCAAAGAAGATATATAAATGGAAAACATGCCTATGAAAAATGATTAACATTATTCGTCATTAGGGAAATTCAAACTAAAATAACAATGAAATATCACTAAACATCTGCTAGAATAGAAAACTTCCAACATACAAAAATACTAAATACTGGCTAGGTTGTGAAGTAACAAGGGTTTTCATTTATTGCTAGTGGGAATATAAAATGGTACAATCACTGTGGAATATATTCTGAAAATTTCTCACAAAATCAAACATACTTTCACCATACTGTCTAGCAATTATCTGCCTTAGGATTTACCAAATGAGCTCAAAATTCATGTCCACACAGAAACTTACCCATGAATGTTTACAGTAACTTCCAAAGCACCAAAATATGGAAATAACCAGGATGTTTTTCAGTAGGCAAATGAGTAATAAACTGTGACACATCCAAATAATGAAATGTTATTGAACATAAAGAGAAAAGAGCTGCAAGCCTTGGAAAGACGTGAAGAAATTTAACACACATTACTACATGCCAAAAGCCAATCTAACATCCCAACCTAGGCTCTAACTCCAACAATATCACATTCTGGAGAAGACAAAATAATAAGCAGGTTACTGGTCCCCAGGAATTTAGAGGAAGGGAGAGATGAACAAGGAGAACACAGAACCATTCTGTGTATCATTATGATAGTGGGTTCAGGTCATTTTTATATGTCAAAACCCCAAAACGACAACGCCAAATGCAAATTCTAAAGCAAATTAACGGCTTTGGTTAGCAGTGACATCCCAGTACTGGTTCAGTTTTAACAAATGCACTGTGGTTCAGGATATCAATGAGTGGAAGCTGTTACTGTGTTGGAGAGGGGATATGGAAAGTCTCTGTGCTTTCTGCTTAATCTTTGTGAGCCTAAAACTGCACTTCAGAAAGCTCCTCCTCCTCTTTCTCCAACTTAAATTCTTCAGGTTATATTTATGTGCCTTGAAATCTGAGAATTGCTCCCATTTTGTGTTCACACATCTTTTTGTTACAAAAGCAAATAACAAATTGATTTAAAGTAAGTTTTAATAACTTTTCTTTCACATTGGAAATAATTAACAAGGTGAAAAGTTACGAAGAGCCATTAAATTTCTGCCATCTATAAATTAATAAATTAATCTTGGAAATAATGCTGAATATATTTATTTGGGGCAATGCATCTGTATTTATGACACTATTAAGAAGAAATGAAAACACAAATGACATGATTTTTACAAGTTTTGTACAAACATAATGAATCATTTATAGATTATCAATATTGTCTTTTACTGTAAGACATGTTAAGCAATTCCAAATACAGCAGACAGAAATAGTTATCTTTTAAATTAGAGACAATTATGAAAGAACTCTTTTTGGTGTGTTTATCTGATAAGAGGACAGCTACACACTTCCTCCCATAGTTCCTGTTTCTATTTTTAAAAACACAGCAAGCAGCTATTCTAATACCTCTTTTACATAACTTGCCCACAGATGAAACTTGACTAAAAGAGCCTGCCTAGAATTCATTGCTTTAAAATTCTAGGTGTAATGATGCTGAATTGATTAACAGTGACTCAAAAACAGTATCTGCGCCCCCAAATTCAAGGAACTAAAACTTCATGTAAGCATTATATAAGAAAATTTCACACCAAAATCTTATTTTTGGCTTGTGTGTGTGTGTGTGTGTGTGTGTGTGCACGTGTGTGTGTTGTCTATTCACATTCTTAGTCTGATTATTTCTCCTTCTCTTCTTTAATGATTCATTTATTCTACTATTTCACATTTCCCGAGCAAACTGAAAATAGAATATCAATTTGATCAGTTTCTCATGTACCATTTATGTAAATCATCTACCCCTTCTATACACTAACACGCATGCACACTTGCACACTCACAGACCACATTCATCTGCTCAGCAGCTCCTGTACTTGTTCAAGTGGGTCCTAACTTGTCATCTACCTTGTATGAGGACAACTGCATTATTTAGCAGCAGCACCTGAGAACGCTGGCCTCAAGTTCTTAAATAAAGTCATAGGTTGTATTTGAAACAATTAAGACTCAAGTACTCCAGAAATTCATAAAATCCCAAACTATCTCTTAAGTGGTTGCTACTCTAGTATTTTAAAATGAATGATGATCAGACTGTAAGACTTCACTACACTTGATTTGCCCTGATTTCTTATAAAAACAATATACAACTGTCTTTTAATGTATATTGACCCCTACTGCCCAACTAAATAGTCTGAACCCTTTTCCATTCCATTAATTGTTCTTTTAATTTGTTATCAGGTCAAACATGAGGCAGTTTAAAAGTTGAAACTGTAAGTGCCCAAAAATACCTTTTATCCTTGATTTCTGTGTGTACCCAGATGTCCACAGGGATATTCTTCCAGCAGCATTATGTCACATTCATATACATTGATCTATGTCCCCCAAACACTGAGTCACATAAATCTACTTCACATTCTTTGCTCCATTATTAACTATATTTGCTTTCCAACCTAACAGGACAGATGTAAGAATTTGTTTGTCATGTGTGGGAAACATCTATCCCACATTCAATCAATGTGCTCCAAGCTGTACTCTGATGTGTATATGTGTACCAGTCATTCTTCCTATCCTCTTCTTATACAAGCCTATAATTATTTTCTTTATATCTAAGATATAGTAGCTTGAGAATGACATAAGAAGTTTTCTCATTATGGAAGATAGACTGTAAACATACAATCATTACTGTACCTATAATAGTCAAATTAAGACATTCCCTGTTTTCAAGAGTGTGTAGTGAAGTGCTCAAGATAACACAAACCTTTCTTTTCTATGGTTCTCTCTGCCAGCTCCAAAGGAAATACTGAGTTAATATATTAGGTAAAATATAGCTAACATTAAATGTCCTAGAGAAAAAATCTTGTCCAATGCTATAGTACAGAAGTTCCCTAAAAAAGTTTTCAGGAGAAATTTTAATCATATGTTCTTTGGACCCTTAAGATCTAAGCACCAATGAGAACCACTTTAAAGTGAAAATCCCCCAAGG
>RJWM01047441.1:0-11911 GCA_004363535.1 Dasyprocta punctata | reverse complement strand
TAGGGGGAGCATTGTGAGTTCGAGGCCGGCTTGGGCTACAACGCGAGTGCAAGGCCGGCCTGAGCTACATAGTGCGACCCTGCCTCAAAAAACCAGGGCCGGGAGTTTGGCTCAGTGCCTTAAGCGCCTGCCCTGGCAGGCGCAAGGCTGTGAGTTCAATTCCCGGTGCCGCAAAAAAAAAAAAAAAAAAAAAAAAAAATAATAATAATAATAATAATAATTGAGGTGGTTAAACTTACAAAATGAAAAATGAACATTAATAGTTGAGGTTGTACTTCTACAAGAACTTCATCGAGAGGATCCAGCTTCCTGGTCAGACTGTGAATTGGCTAATGTTTGCAAACTATGAAACGACAAGCATTTTTAATTCAATCATCTAATATCACTTACTTCTGTTTGCCACACTATGATATTTTCAGCCAAATTAATGCACTTATAATAAAATACTACTGTAAATTACTGTAGAGTGAACTGTATTTGAGAAGTCATTATTCCGATTATTTCTGTTGAAAAAATTAGTCCAAACATATTGGCTTTAGAAAAGTCTTTTATTTCATTAAGAGCTCCTGTTTCAGAAATACAAGAATAGCTCACCTGGTTACTTTAGCATCTGATTGCGGTATTTTGGGTGAAAACCTACAGACAAAATAGTCTCTGTCTCTCTGTCTCCTTTCTTTCTCCCCAATATGTCTATCCCATTGCCCTTTATATGGCTTGTCTTTCTCATATCAGACTGCTCAGTGTAGTCAAACTTATTAAATGATGACTTTTGCCCATCTTGCCCATCACAAGAGCACCTATAGCACATTTTACAAGAGTCATAGGATAGAAAGTATTGTGCTGTACAACACTGGCTGTAAAACTCACACAATGAAATACAGACCTGAATGTTTTTGTCCAAAAAGTCACAAGTACTGTTGCAGTGCAAAGGAAGGCATTGTAGACTTCATCTGTTTTAAGAAGGAGAATCTGAGTCCACCTTTAAATTATCATAATGTTTTGTCATTAGAAATCCCCAAAATAAAATACCTGATTTGCTACTTCAGATCTGTTGTTCATCACTGAAATTATGACAGTAATGTAATCTTGCACGTGTGCACACACACACACAACACATATAAATTAATGTAAGGAACCATGACAATATCTTCTGATGTTGGACATGGGATAAAGATTGAAGCAAAAAAAATTGCTCTAACCAAAGATTCCAGAGCTCCATCACCAGTGCTCCCCTTATTGTCTTAGTGAATTTATTCAACATGAAGGCAGATGTCTCTTATCATCATATAATATTCTGGTGTTCTTATCCTTCCTCCACTGTTAACTATATGGAGAAGTCGTATCATTATTTATATTTTGACTAATCATCACCTCACTTATGATGATAGTCCTGTCCTTTTATTGTCAGGTAGGTAACTAAGAACAGTCTGCTGAACCTTCTCAATGTCTCCTAATATTCTCGCTGCTAATAACAACAATTTTCTTCACGTAAAAGAAACTATCTCTGTTCACAATTTAAGAACCTTCCAGCAGTAAGATTTGTTTGGCTCCAGGTATCTTGGTTAAAAGTTTAAAAAGAAATGTTCTCATGGAGTACATTTCTTCCTGATTTTTTTCTATCCACCAGTGCAATATACGAAAGTGTAATTCCTGCATGTGTACTTGTTTTCATTCTGGTTTTTATTAGATAAGAACCAACTTCTTCAACACATACAACTCTTCCTTAGAGTAGAGACTCTTTCTCTGTACTGTGTGTGCTATTAGCAAAATGGTTACTAAACCAAGTGCTAAGGAGAGGCAAAACTGGGTTTTGAAGAGCACAAGCATCAGGATGTGTGATGTGTATCAAAATTCATAAAGAATCATCTTTTCTAACTTTGATCCTGATTCGAAAGCAAGTCAACAGTGCTTAAAATATTGCCCTGGAGATTATCTGAGAAAGAGTCTAAGAGATGACATGAGATGAAAAAAAAAGTTGGTACATGCTAAATAATAGTGAAAACAACAAAATTTCACGATAACTTTAAATGTTTGGTGTAAAGTATGGAAAGGTTCAAATATTCTGGTTTTTACTGGGTTAAAAGTAAAAGTTATGAGTTGAAAAAATAATTTCAGTGGGTTTGAATTGAAGTCCCTACTCTAAGTGCTTGACTTCATCCAGAATTCCTACTTTAAAATTACGAGAAAGTAAAACGATGGTCAAATTTCTATCCTATGGGAAACTAAATGACTGCAGCAAATGTCAGAGATTTGAAAGAACTTTGCACAGAAAACACTGATGGGATCAAACTGCAAAGCCGGAAATCATCCAGCATCATAGCAAAAGAATCATTTTCCAGATGAAGACACATTGCTTTGGCTCATTCATATCCAGGACAAAGAGCAAAACCGCTACAAAGTTAGTTCCTTGCTTCCTGAACAAATCTAGAAGAAACTCTGATCATTATTCAGTAAAAGTTTCCTGCTAGAAGTCTTCCCAATCTGTTTTTCTTTCAGTCCTCCCCAGCATGTTTCCTGAAATGATGGATCTCTGGTGGTGTCAAGGATTAAAACATTCAGGAGGCTTATGTTATTTTCTATATCAAAGTTTCACTTACAGCACTAGGCAAAGGATGAATCCTCATAAAAACAACAAAGGGAGTAAAACACAATCACTGAGCATAAAATAGAATTATAGAAAAGAAATAAGCAGTTAATTTTAAAGGGATGCATATATTTTATAGGGGGAAAATTCCAACAGATTATACAACTATGAAAATGGTTAAGAGAAAGCAGTCAAGATGGGGGAAAAACTGGAATTCATATAAATTACTTGAAATGAAAAAATACAATGTATTTTGTACAGAATGTAAGTGACATGAAGGACATTGCATTCAGGAATTGTTTTGGATATCAAAATAGAAAACCCTAAAGAGATGAAAGAAGAATGGATAACAAAAGCAAGTAGGTCCAGTTTGATAAGTACTAACTACAGACAAAGAGAAAAAAAAGGATTAGGGATTGTTTTTAGATATGAAAAGAAACTTAATAAACTAAAAATGACTTCAAATTAATGAAAAAAATGAATTATCTCACAGTTTAGTATTGCAATGTGAACATAAAACATAAACATTAATTCCTTTATGCACCATTACTATTTTAGTAATCTAATGCAAATGCAAATTTTAAAAAAATTATATGCTGCATGCTCATCTTCATCAGCAATGAAGAAAACTAAGTCAAACAAAACAAAACAAAAATTTAATGTTTCAGAAGACCAAAGTAAAATTCAAATGATCTTATTTGCTTCCCATTTGAAATTCACCTGAGTAATAGTTGCTTTTGCTTGTACACAGAAACATAGAAAATAACCCATTCAACATTTTGTTCATCACATCATTCATTTGTGCACACAGCAGATTCATCATATACACACGCATGCCACAATCCGGAGATGCTCTCCAAATCTTAACAACATCTTCAGTTTTTAATGAAATGCAGTCATTCTCTTCCAGCTTTGAAAAGAAACATTTTAAAAATTTTTTTTGATTCTGAGACACCATTATAACTACCTAAATTTGAAATTTAAGAATGATATTTTTTTGTCCTATGAGGAGAAAGGGTATAATTCTCTTCCTTTGTCTTTTTTCATTTTCATTTTCTTTTCTTTTTCAATGTTACTAGTACATGTTTGCACTGCATGCATCTCACTAGTCATCTTGGGAAGTTGGTACATGTATGTAGTACAGCTTGCTTCCCTTTTTAAAAACCCCTTTGCCCTATCACTTTCTCCTCTTCTAGTTCCCCTTTCCTCTTTTTTATTCTTGTTAATATTATTCATCTTATTTCTTCTTCTAATCTCATTACGTTCTCTTTTGAAGAGTTAGAATGCCTTATACTTTTAAGGTTCAAAGTTTTAATTAGTTAATTTCAAAAGTCTAAAACATTCTATGGGTACTCTAAATTTATAACACGAAAAATAAGAGCAAACTAATTTCAACAAATGAATTGTGATATATGTACTTGTAGTTGTTTAGTAAGCAATGTTTTCTAAAATGTCCATTTTCTATGACAATTTGTGCTTAGTTTCTGTGATTATTTTAAGTATATTCAAAATATTCCTTACTTGCTTAATAGCCAGGTAATTTACCTTGTGAATGATTTTAAGAATTTATACCACATTTTAGAAGAACTATTGCTTTGTATAAGACATAATGCTGGCATCATTAATAGGCACTGTGCAGTTTTATCCCCAAGTTGTTATGAATCTAAATCCATGAACATACCAGTATCTGAAAATAAAAGCAGCACTCAAGCAATGAGGGCACTTATTCTTGGTTTTCTCTGAAAGGTGAACAAAGACTTATAATTCTGTAGGTCTATAGTTCTGATGGAAATCGTAAGTTATAAGGAAGTTTAAGGCTAGAGAAATGGGACCCTGCATTATTAATGTGTTTTAAATCATTTCCTAAGTATTTGGTATTTCAAATAGACTCCAAGTTGCTTTGGGAGAAGAATATTATTTGCCCACAACCTGTGCTTTATCGGAGTCCTGGGTATACTAAATTTTCTCTAGGGAGCATTGGAGGCTGGGTCAAGATAAGAGTGAGATAACATAGGCATTAAGAGTCAGCCTGGAATAGGTTCACAAATATCACAAATGTCATTGTATTTCACCAGACCTTCTCTCTAATATCTAAAAGTCACACTCAAATGCAATGACATTTTACAAATGCAAGATTCTTCAGCACAGTTTATGAGAAGAGTATGTGTGCCAAATCTCTTCAACAGGATACAATCTTCGATAACATAGAAACAGGATACAAAACAAAGAAAATATTATTCATTTTTCTATTACACATATATTGAAGTCCTGATTTCCTAAATTACATTATTGTGCAAGTTTCATCTTTAGAATGATTTTAATTTCTAACTCTCCAACTCTCACAGATATTGTCTCACGAAGGGTAGTGCAATAGGAACTTTTGGAGGACATTGGAGAAACACTCACTATAAAGTGCATTTTATATAGCATGAAAGTTAATGAGATATATTGCAATTATTCTTTGAATTCTCACAAAGGAGAATTAAGAGTTATATATATCAGGTGGCAACCCATTACTTTTAGTAATTATGAATTTTATTTTTAGCATCATGAATCCTTGAGGCTTAATAGCCAACTTAGATTCAGTAGTTTTTAGTCATCATCAACTGCCATGAACATCTCCATTTTGAATCCTAGCTCAGTTTCTTCATCACAGAAAAGACAATTGTGTTGCAGCCCTGTATCCTTACTGAGAAAACTTTTTTTGTAAGTTTGTTTTCTGGGAAGAAATTAATATAACACTTCTGGAAAGATTTAAGGTCCATCGTTTTCAAGCCTGGTAATTGGACACAGGCACTTTTACACCGAGCCACACTGACCTTCATACTCAGACCACCTTTTATTTTTTGGGACAAAGCCTTGTTAAACCACTAAATTGCTCAGGCTTTGCTGCAACTCACAACCCACCTGCCTCAACCCCTGGAGTGCTGAACTGACAGGTGTGCATTCTCAATTCAGTCTAAAACAAAAAATTATTAATGCAACATTGAATAATAATGGTTTTGAAATCTATCAAATCAGTACATTGACATCAATGACCATCAACACAAGGAGCAGTCTAGTTAAGATACAAGATGTGAGTTTAGAAACCTGAAGTTAGGAGCAAAAGTTTCTTGTCAATCAGACATTTTATCCACCATCCAGTTGGAGATCTTGAGTCACACACATTGTAGCAGACATGGTAAAATGTCCTGAAGTAATAAACAAGTCAAATTTAAAGTTATAGATATAGCAGCTACATATGGATTCTCAGGGGACTATCACTGGGCAGAGTCCAAGGTATTTTCTCAGATAAGCATTCTAGAATTCAAGTTACCCACCAATGGAATTAGTTGTAGGTCCCCTGACATAAATCACAGGAAACAAATTTTCAACACAAGAGTCTATTCAGCAGAAGTTAATAGAGAGTGCAGTGTGACCCACAAGAGAAGGGCATTATAGCCTGAAACTGGAGTTATTTATTTAGTCATGGTAGGTGTTAGCAAATGAGTGATCCAGGATATATATTCTTGTCTTTTAGGTTACCTTTCTTACTTGTTGGTCTAAAACATAAAACAATTACCTTTGTCTGAGGCTGAGATATTCTGTCCACTTAATAGTGTGTGATTTTGAGGATGGACATTGATGAGAGGAAGCATGATTCAGAGCAGAAGAGAATGAGCCCAGGCTCTTTGTCTGTAACACCACTGGGAAAACTTTTAGATTGAATTTACTAGAAGTAAAAGCACTTGAGTAACTTTTGTGTTCTGAAGCTGAAGCTTAGAGCAGATTTTCTAAATTTTAAAATAATGTTTTTGTCTTATTTCCTTTTTAGTCTGTACTTCTTTCTCTCCTACCTTGAGACCACAGCATTTTTAATGAAAGATTTCACCAAAGGTAAATATATTTAACAACAACAACAGAAGTTGTAGCTCACTTTGTATGGCAGAAAAATAGAGATTGCTACTAAGATGACAATAGATCTTCTTACGTATTTTAAAGAATGTAAAGGTCAAATCCACACAGAAGTCCTGGCATTTAACACCCCACGAATCAGGGATACTTGGTAAGGCCCATTCCAAGACTCCAGAAATGTCACACTTATGATCCCTGATGATTATAGGGTCACTATAGCAGTGGTTGCTTTGTCACATGGACTTATTTTCACACAGTCTTAAAAGCCATAAATATTGCTGGGATATTTGCCCATGAACATCACTTCACTTGTATGAAATCAGCTTGAATATTTACAAATAGCTTCATGGAGTAGAATGAGCTCTAGGCTTTTTGTTTTTGTTTTTCCTTACAGATTGTTTGGTTGGCTGGTTTGATTTATAGCATTGTAGAATTCTCAATTAGGTAAATTTGCAAAATAATATTAACCTATGTTAGCAAATCGTTGAACTTCCACTCATATTTAATTAACCCTAAAATTTCTTCACTTTTCATGGTATGCAGTTGATTGCACCAAGAAGGAAATAATTCTAAAACTATTTGCTATATATAATTCCAGTTTGGGGGAAACAAATTTGATCATAATATGCAATATTATGTAAATGGTAGCTATCAAGAATGCATGATTTAAAATCCTGTGCCTCAGTTCTGAGCACAATAGTAGAACAACATCAGCAAACAATATCTGTCTCACTCCCTGTAAGGGTCATGATGCTTTAGAAACATAACTGCTTAAGGACATACATCTGGTTATCCACTAAACACATAGTCCAAGATACACCTAAGTAAGCTAGCATGTACATAAATCAACTAACTAGGTTTAATATAGTAAGGTAATCTAATTTCCATAAGATCAATTATAGTGAGAGTCTGAACAAAATCAACCTGACATTACAGAATGTAAGAACTATCTGAGCTTCATGTTGTGTTACCCTTCCATTGTATTCTGCATTTGAAGGTAGAGACGTTGCCAGAATTTCTAGCTTTACCTGATCAAAAACCTTAGTAGAGGATCTACCCAATGAAAAAGGCAAAGCCGCTGCTGGGAAGAAAGAAAAAAATCTAGATAGAAATTAAGATGTCCTTTTCACTCACAATTCAAACTAATATTTTGTGAATTGTGTGCATCAATAGGTATTTTATTATGCATATATTTTAAATTAGGAAGTTGCTTTCTTATTTAATAAAACTGTAGTAAACATAAATAAATGTTAAAAAACCTTCTGTTGTTTTTTGCATTATTACATCGAAGTCAATAAATGCTACTGCCCAAATATTTTTGACAAAAGCACAATATTTCCATGTGTACTAAATTTAGGAAAGCTAGTTATATTTTGAAGATAAACATTTATAATAAAACTTTAGGCAAAATCATAGCACATACTGAGGTTAAGAAAATTTTAAACATGTATTTTGAAGCTACAAGTCATTTCAAAGGTATGTAATTCAATAAGAGGCACTTTTGTAAATATTATGGGCTTTAATATTAAACTTGGTCCTTGGTGATCAATAGAGAAATACAAAAATGGCAATAAATCTAAACTTCAAATGGAGGTCAGATTTATTTCTTTGCACACATGAAATTTTAGACCAAATCTAGGTAGGAAAATTGCACAACAAAGAATACACGAAGTAATATGTGAAGCCATGGAGACAAAAAAAAAAAAAAAAAAAAAAAAAACACTTTAAAAGGATGGAAGAACAGACCTATATTGTTTTCCAGTTAAGCATTATATATCGTGTACAATTTGATAAGGAGAGATTCCTTATTGTACTAGGCCAATTAACTAATGAAGAGTAATATGTCAGTGTGCGCCTAGAATACAAATCATTAGTTTCTACATTTCCACATGTATTTTTATAGATTGTGTCACCCATCTGATTTTGTATTTTGTCTACCTTACCCTTGAATTTTCAATACATTAATCAATAAGTAATAACTATATTAAATGTATTGTTTGTGATTCTCAATATATGTGGACTATCTAGTCTAGTTTTATTACTGCTTTTAGCCACTATTGGTATATTTTCTTATTAATTTATGCCCTAATTTCTGTTAGTCTTCATATCACACTTCTGTTTGTAGGAAAGTTGTCTCTGAGATAAATATATTTTATATTCTGAAATAGTTATGCATGTCTTCTACTAAGTCTTAAATACAATCTTTGCCTTTTGGACTTGGATTTTACATTAATTATTCTTATGGTTATTATCAAATAACCAAAGTTCAAATTCCTGGTTATTTTGTGGATAGCCCTGCTAGAAGTTAGTTTTTGTGTGTCTTCCCTCTTACAACTATCTAAGTTGTATTCCACTGTTACTTTTATTGAATATCTGTGAACTTGCCAGGGGAACGTTGGAAAGGGATGTTTTCTGATATCTTTACTAAGCTCCAGTCTTAAATATGCCCTATATTTTTGGATCCTAGCAAAAGACTTTTTAAAAATTTCATTTGACCCTGTATTTCTAAGCATAGTGTATATTCCTTTATATTCCAAATGTACAAAGGTTTTGATTTGTTTTTACACTTTTTCTAGTTACAATGAGTTTCTACCAGTTCTGTGACTGGATAAGTTGCCTTTACACTTCATTGGCTAAGATTAAGAGAGAAGAGGTGGACCTAGGTAGTTGTTACAGTGATTCCTATTTTTCTTTTCTACCAAATGCCATTTGGGACAGTGTTTTGGAGTCTGGCAAAGTGAACCATAATAGAATTTACCAAGGGAGAAGCAGAGGCAAAGGGAAGTTTAAATGGTGCAGAGTATAGCAGCAGATGAGATGCAAGGAAGTTTAGACTCCCAACAGAAGGTGGTATCTGCCTTTAAAAGAGAAAGAATGGATCAGAAGAAAGAAGTGGCTTACGTTTGAAACATTGTCAACCTCCTACTGACTATGCTGGTATCATGAGATCACAATATGAACCTCTGGAGGTGTGTTACTTGTGTAAGATCTTGGTAGTACCCCGTTATGGTTTGTTTTAACAGAAACAGTTAATGCCTTATCCAAGATGACTGTACATACTGGGTACCGTGTATACCAAACACAGAGTAAGCTTTTTCTGAATTTTTCTCTTTTGTTTAGTTCCAGAGCTCAGTGGAATTCATGGAAGAAAAGCCTCCAGCAGTGTACAAATGTTTATTGTGATCCACTAATATACTTCTGTTTCATGATCAGATTTAACTTTGCAAAATCTTTGTTCTGAATCTCCCTTTACGCAGCATCCAATAGCTTTGTTTCTCATGTGTAAATGGCCAACAACTTTTTTATCACTGGGTACCAGTCTGTTTGCCCTGTGATCACCGTTCTAAGACGGAGTTAAAAAAATTAATCTTCAGTATTTTTCTGCATTTTCCTCAAAAGTTTGTGATAGATATACTTTGTAGCCCACCCTCCATATAGCTGAATGGAAACACTCCTGAATTAAATATTAACGCAAAGGTCGTTTATTTCTGATAAGAAACAGTATCATATTACACATTTTTATTCTGACTACACCTACAATTGAATAACATGTATTTACAAATAAAATTCATATTTAATGTGTTTATATCTAAATATTTATGAATTCACTTTTGCTATTCATATATAGCTAAAAAGCAAAAGAAATGGAAAATATTTTCATTGGTAGCTTATTCAATGCCAATGTTAAATCACAGCATAAAGTTAAAATATTTGATGTATTACCATTTATATTTCTCATTTCCTTTTTTGCAGTGATGGACATTAAAATATTAGTAGTTTATTATGGTGAATAAGAATGATCAAAAGAAATATTATTCTATGATCTCCCCTTTCTCCACAATAAAGTAACAGAAAAATGTGCACAGTTTTTGACAAATATTCAACTCACTCTAGCATCAAATAAATGGACACGGCAGTAATAAGGTTGCCAGGCATTGAAGACCACAAGCTTTCCACAATCAGGCTTTGAGTGCAGTCTTTTTACTTAGAGATGGAATCTAATAAATCACTTGGATGACTATTTTCCATCATAATTAGAAGGTAAGTTTTCACAAATGTGGGTGCTGACAGCAGACTCACTTGATTAAAGCTATCTAATAGCAGAGAATATTCATTGACACAAGCTTCATCTCATCTTGCATAGTACTTTCTGCAGTATATTTCATATATTTGGCATTTCTGGCTCTTTAAACAGGTAGAGTACCTCAAGACTATAGTAAGTATCTAATTTCTCTATGCTTGCTGTGATCGCCAGCTCTCAATTTGTACAGATTTTGTTACAGGTTTTGACTAGGTTCTATGACCATTCTTCAACCAATTATTTTCAGTGGCTTATAACTTTTAGAGATTAAAACCACTTCGTGTCAAAGTGCTTGATTTTTCTCATGTTCTAACCCCTTGCTTCCACTGAATGAAATACCTCCATGTATCAAACATTCTAAGAAATAAATATAATATAACACAACTGAGTTAATTATTTTATATTTACAATTATTTGTGTATTAACCTGTTGATAATTCATCCATTACATTATAAAGTAGAAAAATAATTAATGTAGCTGATTGCCTTCTAATATTAGAAATATTTGAATAAAAAGCATTAAAGACCAAAAAGAAAATGGAATAAGAGGTTTAGTCGCACATAGGTAACACAGAAAGTTACACAAAAGTGAGCAAATATGAGGTGTACATTCTTCCTATTTGAAAAATGTGGTAAAACCATCCATGTGTTAAATCACATTTTCTCTCAATCTCTAGATGCAAATGAATATTTTTCACTTTTCTAACTTTTGCTGTCTGCACTTCTGTCCTTCCATTCTGTGTCTTATTGTATTTCATATTGTCCTCTCTTTCACTGCAGTGCTGATTATTTTCATTTTCTTCTCTTTAAAAACTGTTAAGCTTTAGTTCCTTTATTTTGCTTAAAATTAATTTACAAATAATTTTTGGAGGAAATTAATTTACAAATAATTTTTGGATCTTCAAATCTCTCTTATTTTTATTTGTTCTTACTAAAATAGTTCAATAATGTCAGATGTGACTTAAATTCCACATGCAAGTTAAAAATCAAAAGAAAATAATAGATGATATGTCACATAAAAATTGAAATGTGAGACAATTGGAGTGAAGTTACTATTCCTGTACTGATGTTAGTAATTATACCATTGTCACACTGGGGGAGAGGAATACATTCTATGAACTTACTCAAATGCATACAGCTTTTTTTTTAATAAGCTCAATTACCTGGAATTTACCCAGAGAAGAAGATTGTACACATACATATAATTTTATACAAACATTATTGTTGAACATTTTAAATTTCATTACATTGGAAACTATACAATGGAAATGTACAACAGCAAAGGATTCATTAATTAAACCAAGGCTCATTTTAAATTTAATCCTAAAAAAACTAGTTGTAATAAAGACTTTT
>RJWM01047440.1:0-11911 GCA_004363535.1 Dasyprocta punctata | reverse complement strand
TTTTAAGAGTAAATAATGTTCTCTAAACCCTTAACATGTTAGCATATTTATTAGGAAAAGGAAACACAGGTGTTAGCTCTCCTCTTTTAATGTTAACTTTCAGTGTAACAATTTCTTCTAATTTCTTGCATTTCCCATCTTGTGTATTGTTGTTTATTAAGCAAAGTTCACCTGATGATGAGGTATTCTTCTTTTGTTTTTCAGAATTCTCCTTTACTCTTTTCTTAAGTCATGGATTTGCAACCCATATACTTCTATCCATGTCAAACTAGACCAAGAAACTAAATCAATACTTCTATTTAATTTCTATGATATTTACAAAACTTGACTTCTTTCCAAAAGTTTGTCTCTATCCTTTCTCTGCATTCTCAGTCAATACATTTTTACTAACTATTCTAAGTGCTACAGAATTATCATCCTATCACATTATTATCTCTTCTAAGGAAAATCTTTTCAAAATTACTACTCTGCCAAACAGAATTAGCCACTGAATAAACTCAAATTTTGCCTCAGGAAAAATGTATAGGAGGAAAAATAGTTTCAAGTGTAGTTCCATCATACCTAATTGATTTGAATTTTTATCCAGCTTCTATCAGATATTCAACTGTGATCAACATCTTCTCACCATTTTGAAGCTTTCTAATACCAGGAAAGTAATACTATGCTGACCAGAGATTGTGATCTTCTCATCAAGCTACTTCCTGGGAAGAACATGTAGGCATGAGCTCAGAATTTCTCAAAGTATCTGAATCAGTGCAACTATGGAGGAGAGGTTTGCATAGTGTTTTGAAACAGTGAAATGATGTTACATAGGTCCAGATCTGGACACAAACAATGCTTCCCAAGTAGAACCAATCTGATAGGCTGATTCAAGCCACCTGGGAAGGGTCTAGAACATTTCAAGTGATCTGTACCATGTTATTTAGGACGTATTGCCACCAGTTCTAGAAGGGTAGATATCAGAGCAGTTCTTAGGAAATTTCATAAAAGACACTCAGTCAGGTAAGACTTCCTTAGTGTTTTAGTTACCTTTCACTCATTGCTGAGACAGAACACCTGACGCCCAAAATTAAGGAAGGAAAGGTTTATTTCTTACAGTCGGAGGTTTCAGTTCATATTTAGTTGGCTCCAATGCAGCATGGCATGGCGGTGCAGCCATTCATGACAGCTGCCAAACAGCAAGGCAAACAGGCAAACAGGCGAGCAAGAGCAAAAGATACACCTTCCTCTTGCCCTTACACTGTATGTTGGCTCCAACCCTGGGCGGGTACAGCACTCACATCGCCAATACCAGCACTAGACAACAAACCAATCACAAATGCCAGACTCAGCCCCGTCCAAATTACATTAGGCCTTGGACGGGACACAGGATCAAACCAATACACTTAGGTTCAGGGCAAAGGCAGGAGTAAATCAGCTTGTTCCAATGCAAAGGAGATCAAATTAATTTTACTCACCCTGTGCTCTTTCTTCTTTTATTCTTCTATTATCCATAAGTCAATGAATTTGGATGTATGTATGTATGTATATAAATATTTAGTTATATGTAAACATTTACAGCACACATATACCGACACAGCCATACAATTATGTATTTAATTTATCTATAAGATAATTAAAGTAGCTTCATGCTGATTCTTTGATAATTCTCAAGTAAAATGAATATAACATTTACAATTAATGTATCACATTTCAATTAACAAAGATTTTTCTCTGTAGTGTTGGTATGTTGAATTTGGTACCTAGTGAACCATTTAATTCCTGCTCTGGCAATAAACACAGAGATAGATGAGTATGCAAACTATGCAAAATATCTTAATTGTTGTTTTTAGTCCAATGATAATTAGCTGCTCTACCACAGAGATCACAATTCTGTACAGTTTAATTCCAGTTTCCAGTTTAATCACTTAACAAAATTTTGTATTGAAACTATTTTTTTTCATTTTTCAAAATATTTTTGCCACTGAACATTAAGTAAATTAAAAACTGGTATACTAAGTTTTAAATAAAATTGTTACTAAAATGATAGCATGACATAGAATATTCATGTTATACTAGATATGTATTCATTTAAACCCACAATTATAATAAATACAACACTTATATGTGCACTGAGTGAAAAGACTGTATGGGGAAAGTTATTACCTACATATCCACCTGCTATGTACCATCAAAGTCTATGCCTATAAAGTGGTAATGGACTTGAACATTACCAATTATTCTTCCTTAAACTGAAATAAATGTACTTTTTAGAATCCATTTTGAGAATTATGGACAAAGAAACAACATTGCTCTAAAGCATTTCATTAAAAATACACTGACTATAGAATAAATACCACAAACGTGTTTACAAAATAAAACCTCAGTGACAAAATGAGCAAAAGGAGTGCATCCTTGCTACCTTCACAGAGCTTCTGAGCTCTGCCCAGTCCAGCATCCCAGTGAAATCCAACAGGGGAACACTTGGCCAGCCAAACAGGATGCAGAGGTACTCAGTCCAGCCCAGCCCAGAGACCCAGAGCTACACATCAGGGAGCAGACAGCATAGCTGAAGCTCTTGGAGAATTTGAGCACTGCCCATCAGAGAATAAGGCCCCAGCTCTATAGTTCAGGGGTACAGCCATGCAGCAGGTCCTGGAGGTTCCAAACTCTGCCCAATCAGGAGCAAGTCCCTGCCACCATACACTGGAGGCACACTCTGGCTAGCCCCACATACCAGAAGCTCTGAACTTGCAGCCAGACACAAGGTCCAAGTAGTGCCATACTTCAAGGTGCACTCTGCCTAGCTGCCTGGATCCTGGAGATTCTGAACACCATCCAGCCAGATGCAAGGCCTCAATGCAACACCCCAGGGGTGCATCTCTGCTAGCCACCTGGGTTGTGGAGGTTCTGAACTCTACCCAGCCATGTTCTAGGCCCCCATGACAGGCTACGGGGGTGTGCCCTTGCTAGCTGCAGGGAGGATGCAACCTCTGCCCAGCACAGCATCCTGGAGAACCCCAACAAAGTACATCAGGGGAACACATGGCCAGCTTCACAGGCCACAAAGCACAAGGTTCCAGTGCCATAGTTTGTGGGTACACCCCAGCTAGCCAAAGAGATTTTGTAAGACTGAAGTTCTACCCAGCACAGCATTCCAGTGCAATGCATTAGTAGGATGCCTAGCCAGCCACACAGGTCCCAGAGAAAAATGACAAAATGAAACAGCAAGATGCAGTCTCAGTCCTCCACCCCACCAAGAACAAACCCAAGAGACAATGAAATGGAAGACACTGGAAATTGCACAACTGAATTTTCTGAAATGATAGCAACTGAAATAAAGAAACAACTAGATGAAGCTATAGAGGAAATCAGATCAGAAATAATCTCTCAGCTAAAAAATGAAATGACAAACGTTATGAAAGAAAAGCTGTGTGTATCTAAAGAGGATCAAGATAAAAAAATAGAAGAACATAAGAAAATGATGGAAACTTTAAATGAAGAATATAAGACGGAATGCATGAAACAAATTCAAAGGGATATTCAGGAAATTAAAAATTCCATTGAAAGTTGGCAAAACCGCTTGAATGAAGCTGAAGTTAGACTCTCAGACCTTGAAGACAGTATGGATGCTTATGATCACAAAAGAAAAGATCCCTTAAAAATAACAAGGAACCAGGAAACAACAATTCAATAGCCCAAAGATGATACAAAGAGGAACAACATAAGATTACTAGATGTCAATGAAAAAGCAGGCTGCCCAATACAAATGGCCTGCAAATACTATTTGTAGAAATAACAGCAGAAAATTTTCCAAACATGGGAAGAGAATCTGATATACACATAAATGAGGCATACAGAACCTCAATTAAACACAACCAAAATAAATCTTCACCCAGACAAAATAAATTAGGATATCAGAAAATCAGCACAAGAAAAGAATAGTAAAAGCTGTCAGAGAAAAGAAACAGATCATCTGTGAAGGAAAAACTATCAGAATTGCAGTATACTTCTCAACACAAACCTTCAAGTAAAGAAGAGCTTGGAGTGAAGTATTTCAAATCCTGAAAGAAAACAACTTTCAACCCTGATTGATATATCCTGCAATGCTATCTTTAAAAACTGACGGAGAATTAAAATACTCCGATGACAAAGAAGAACTGAAATAATTCATGGCCACCATACCAACACTACAAAAAATACTGAAAGACACTCTAGAAAGAGACAAAGGTAACTACACTCCCAAGAACAACAGCAAAATGAAACCACTAAGCAGGGCAAACAATTGAACAGTAAAAGTACAAAACCAACAACAGAAAGATAACATGTCAGGGATAAGTCAGTATGTATCAGTTATATCAATCAATGTAAAAGGTCTCAACTCACCAATAAAAAGAAACAGACTAGCAGGGTGGGTTAAGAAACAAAGTCCAACAATATGCTCTGTACAAGAAACACATTTCACTAAAAGAGAATACACAGACTAAAAATCAAAGGATGGAAAACAATACTGCATGCAACAAGAACCCAGAAAAAAGCAGAAGTAGCTACTTTGTTTGCAGACAATGTGAACTTCAAAGCAACAATGGTCAAAAGAGATAAAGAATGTCACTACATACTTGTTAGGTAAAAACCTAAAGAGAAAGAGATTAAGATCTTAAATACACATGCACCAAATATGGGAGCACAAAATTATGTAAGGCAAACCTTAATAGACATGAAAAACAAACAACAATACAACTATGACATGGGACCTTAATATCCCATTGTTACAAAGAGACAGCTCAACCAAGCAAAAAATCAGCAAAGAAATGACAGAACTGAATCAAATTTAGGAACAAATGGATCTAGTAGATGTCTACCGAGTGCTCCACCCATCAACATCAGAAAACACATTGTTCTCAGCTGCACATGGGTCATTCTCTAAAATAGGTCATATACTTAAGCAAATGCGAAAGAACTGAAATAATTCTACGCATATTATCTGACCATAGTGCAATAAAATTGGAAATTAATGACAAAAAACCCTACAAGAACCCCATAAACACATGGAAATTAAATAATACTCTCCTAAACAATCAATGGGTCACAGAAGAAGTTAAAGAAGAAATTAAACAATATCTAAAATCAAATGAAAATGCAAATACAAATTACTGGAACCTGTGGGATGCAATGAAAACAGTCCTCAGAGGGAAATTTATAGCACTAAACTCCCACATCAGAAAAGTGGAAAGAACACACATAAAGAGCCTAATGCTACAACTCAAACTTCTAGAAAAAGAAGAGCAAATCCAGCCCAAAGCGCAAAGAAGGGAGGAAATTATCAAGATCAGAGCAGAAATTAATGCTACTGAAACTAAGAAAACAATACAAAGAATTAATGAATCAAATATTTGGTTCTTTGAAAGAGTAAATAAAGTTGATAAACCCCTAACCAACCTTATCAAAAAGATGAAAGAAAAAACTCAGATTCATGCAATAAGAAATGAAAAGGGTGAAATCTCTACAGACACTGTGTTCGATAACACAGAAGAAATGGACAGATTCCTAGAAACCTATGAATTACCAAAGCTGAGTCAAGAAGATATAAAACTGCTGAATAACTGAATTTCAGTTAATGAAATTGAAAACAAAGGAAAGCCCGGGTCCTGCTGGATTCGCTGCTGAATTCTACAAGAAATTTAGGGAAGACTTAATGACAACACTCCTCAAACTCTTCATTAATGTTGAAAGGGAAACAAATCTCCCTGTCTCATGCCGGGAAGCAAGTATTACCCTAATACCAAAAACAGAGAAAGACCCAACCAAAAAAGAAAATTACAGGCCCATCCCCCTAATGAACATAGATGCAAAACTCCTCAATAAAATGCTGGCAAATAGGATACAACAAATCATTAGGATGATTATACACCACGATCAAATAGGATTCATTCCAGGAATGCAGGAATTGTTCAATATATGCAAATCAATAAATGTAATACACCACATCAACAGGGCCAAGGACAAGAATCGCATGATCATCTCAATAGATGTAGAAAAAGCTTTTGACAAGATCTAACACTCATTCATGATAAAAATCCTACAGAAAATTGGAATTGATGGTCTCTACCTTAGCCTGATAAAAGACATGTATCTTAAACCAACAGTCAACATGTTACTAAATGGAAAAAACCTGAAAACTTTCAACCTAAAATCAGAATCAAGACAAGGATGTCCATTATCATCACTCCAATTCAATATAGTTCTATATACATTAGCCAGAGCAATTAGACAAGAGAGAGACAGAGATAAAAGAATAAGGACAGAAAAGGAAGAAGTTAAATTATCATTATTTGTAGATATGATACTCTACATAGAAGACCCCCAAAAATCCATTGAAAGACTTCTAGATGTAATAACCAAATTCAGTAATGTTGATGGATACAAGGTCAAAACTCAAAAATCAATAGCGTTCTTGTACACAAACAACAAAGTCACTGAGAGAGAAATAAGGGAAACCATACACTTCACTATAGCATCCAAACAAAAAATGAAATCCTTAGAAATCAATCTAACAAAGGACGAAAAAGATCTGTACAGTGAAAATTACATTACTCTGAATAAGGAAGTCAAAGAGGATTTCAAAAAATGGAAAGATATTCCCTGTTCATGGATAGGAAGAACATACATTGTGAAAATGGCAATTCTCCCAAAATTGCAATACAAGTTTAATGCAAATCCAATGCAAACACCACTTTTGTATCTCACAGAGCCAGAGAAATCTTCCCTAAAATTCATCTGTGACCAGAAAAGACCTAAAATGGCAAAGAAATTCTGGGAAACAAAGGTAAGGCAGGAGGCATCACAATCCCCAACTTGAGACCGTATTACAAAGCTACTGTGATGAAATCAGCATGGTACTGGAATCAAAACAGACCTGAAGATCAATGGAATAGATTAGATGGTACAGCCACAACTACAAACACACTCAGCCAACTCATCTTTGATCAAGGGGCCAAACATGTACACGGGAAGAAAGACAGCCTCTTTAACAAATGGTCCTGGAAAAACTGGCTTTCCATATGCCATAAACTAAAACTAGACCCATGTCTATCACTATGCAGTAAAATAAAGTCAAAATGGATCAAAGATCTGATTATTAAAACAGAGACACTAAATCTGCTGGAAAACTAATTAGCTAAAAATCTTAATGACATAGGAGTAGGCAGAGAGTTCATGAACAAAAATCAAACTGCACAGGAAATACTTTGTAGAATCAATAACTAGGATCTCTTCTTAATAAAAAGATTTTGCATGTCAAAGGAAATCTACAACAGAGTGAAAAGAATACCACGAATCTGGAAACTATCTTAGCTAACTGTCCCTCAGACAAAGGACTTCTATCTGAAACATATAAAGAATTAAGAAAAAATCAGGCCCCTAAAATTCAAGGACCCAATCCAAAAATGGGCATCTGAGATGAATGTACACTTCTCAGAGGAAGAAATACAAATGGCAAATAAATATATGAAAAAATGTTCAACATCAATGGTCATTCGAGAAATGCAAATTGAAACAGCACTGAGATTCCATCTCACCACAGAAAGAATGACCAAGATCAAGAAATCAACCAACAGCTAATGCTGGAGGGACTGTTGGTGGGATTGAAGGCTGGCACAACCACTGTGGAAATCAGTTAGTATTAGAAGCTAGTATTAGAAATTTCATTTGACCCAACTTTCCCACTTCTGGGCATTTTCCCAGAAGAATTTAAAACACACCATGGTGATATATGTGCACCTATGTTTATAGCAACCCAATTTGTAACAGCCAATTCTTGGAAACAACCCCAGTGCCCATCGATCAAGAAATGGATAAAAAAGATGTGGTATTTTTATACAATAAAGTACTACTCAACTACCAAGAATGATTGCATCGAGACTTTTATAAGTAAAGGCACACAACTTTAGACCATACTCACACATGAAATAAATCAAACTCACATGTGTAAATACTGTATTGTCTCCCTAGTGTAAGAAAGTGAAAAAGTATATATGATCCAAAATCTACAATAATTACTGTGCAAGGGTAAGAAACTGCTCAAAGTGGAAAAGTAATTGGGATAGAGGAAAGGAGGAAAGAAGGAAGGGAAAAGGAAAAAGACATAAATTTGTATATATATATTTATATATATATGTATATAAGATAGCTAAAATGACTACACTACTAAAAAATGAACAGTTAGTACTCATGATTAGATCAATTTAAAATGTCTATATCTGTTAATCTAAACATCCCTTTTGAAGGTAGTGATATGCAATATTACGACCACTGTCAAAATGCTATCATTTTGTTTTGTAAACTTACAATGTTACCGTATTGAATTTGTTGTTGTTGCTTGTGTCTTTTGCTTTTTGTTTTTCTTCTCTGTGTCTTTTTTCTCCTAAATAAAAAATAAAAAAGATTAAAAAGGAATAAACTGAAAAAAAATGAGCAATAGTCCTAAACAGACATTTCTTGAAGAAAGATATACGAATTACCAGCCGGTAGATGAAAAACTATTCAACGACAATAATCATCATAGAAATGGAAATCAAAACTAAAAGAATCCCCTCTACAAGTATGACTTCACCATAGGAGATATGACTGTTATCAAGATGATTTAAAAGAAAAAGTACCACAACATATTAACAAAAGGGAATTTTTATACACTGTTTGTGGGAATGTAAGTTAATATTGCCATAAGGGAGAATAATATGGAGATCACGTACTAAAACTACCTCAAAATTAAGCAATTCCACTGCGAGTACACATCTAAGGTGAGATCATAATGTTAAACATTAGCACTCCCATGTTCACAGCAGCACTATTTATTGTAATCAAGAAATGGAAGCAATGTAAGTATTTATCAACTGATGAATGGACTAAAAGAACACTGACCATATACACAGTGGAATAGAATTGAGTCATAAAAGAATGAAATCATGTCCTTTGCAACAATATGGATAGAATTTGAGATCTTTATGTTAAGAGGGATGAGCCAGGCAGAGAAAAACAAGTACTGCATGATTTCACTGTTATGTAAAGTCTAGTAAAGTTGGACTCATAAAAGCTGAAAGCAGAATGGTGCTTATCAAAGGCTCGTGACATTACAGAGGAAAGAGGAATGGGGAAATGTTAATCTATGGTACTAAATTATGGACAAGAATAAGTTGTGGCATGCTACTGTACAGTATATTGACTAGAGATAACAATAATGTCCTGTACCTTTCAAAACAAGGACAGTATTTGATAAATTTTGGCTTAAAGAAATGATAAATATTTGAGAAGATAGATATATTTAACTTAATAGATCGATTAAAACATAATCTGTCACTCCATTAATCTCACAACTTCTAAATTCTGGAAGATCAGTTAGTACAAATTTAATTAAACTAAAAATGATACAAATAAAACATATTGGTTACTTGTAAAAAAAAGTCACAGTTAAACCATAGGTTGATTTGCTTACTTTTCCACTTTGTCCCACTTTTTTCCCATTTTTGAAATTATTTTTACTTTTTAAAACTATTTTTCTTCCCTAATCTTCTGAATTAATGCATTGACTTAAACAAGAAAATAAAAATGTCTTACCATTTATATGAGAACTTGTTAGGAAAGAATTTAACCATTCACTGCTATGTTTTGAAAGTATTCTCTCCTCTAATCTGTGACTTTGTCTTTGTTTTGATTATATTTAAGGTATCTAATACTGATGTTTAGAAACATATTATCAATTATATTAATATACTAGTACTTTCTTAGTGAAGCATAATCGTGTTTTTATTGTGTGATAACTTGGAATAATCTCAATATGTCAATTATAGACCAAAAGCATCATCGCTACTAGCCTTGAGCTTGCCACATTCAATCCAGAGTGTTATTAAAAGTCAAACTTTTATTTTGCAATACTCCACATTTGTTTTCCTTAAAACACAGCTATTTGTAGTTTGAAAGCTTCCAATTACTTGCTGGTAAGTATAGAACAATCATAAAACTCCTTGCAATGAACATAAAAGCGTCCTATAATCTACTATATTTCTTTTATCTTTACTTGCCTCTGTTGTTTAGTTTGGATTTTTTTCCTCATATATGTATTATAACTCTCACTTTCATGATTTTTCTGTAACATCTCCTAGGCAGGTCATTCTAACCTTTCTTTTAATTTTGCTGTTATTTCTTTAGTATATTGTTAAATGTTAAGTTTGAAAGGACTTTTTCCTATCTGGTATATGATCTTGAAATTTTGTCATCCTTCTGCATTGCCCTAGGATTAGTTATATTATTCATCTGCTAAATTTTCTTCAAAGATATATATTCTAAATTTATACACAGTTGTCCTTTTTGAAACCAGGCATGCTATGCTATATTGTGTACTTACTTCATATTTTAACCAAAAATTATGTTTCTATCTATCCATGGTGTTTACCAAATACTAAGAAGGGATTATAACTGAAAAAAAAAGTTTGTATGAATTAAGCTCTTTAGCATTCCATCAATATGAAACTCATTATTTAGCTTTTTTACTACTTTATGTATATGTAAAACTGTGGTAAAGGAAATGATCAAGGGTGTCAAGAATAATGATACTTGTAAGTCTGCAAGGTAGTCTGCTGTGGTTTCATACTGGCAGGTAGAAGATGCTGATATCCTTGCAGAATATGCAATATTTATTCTCCTCTCAGAAATCCTGCAAGGACTTGCAAAGAAACCTTGGTGGCATCTGCACATACAATAGGCTGTGTCACAGAAGAACCTCCAAGTACATGCCTTACTAAATAATGGAACAAAAACTCACAATGTCTTCTCAGCTCTATTCTTCTTGACTAAATAAAAATGATTTAAAGAACTTTCTTAAATAATAAAAATGAAACACAGGTACTAGATGATGTCTAGTACTGGGTTTTAAAATTCAAAGATTATCTTAATAATTCATTGTTAAGAATAAAATTGCACTTAAATATGCAGTGATAGGAATCCAGATTGACCTGTTAACAATTTCTGAAGGTGCTTTGCTTTTGTCTTCTAGCTGTGCTATTTCTGTGTCTTATATTTAAAATGAGGGGATTACTAAAAGCACCATTTCCAGAAATGCTAAAAACTGCGTATCTTGAAAGGAGCTTCATCTCAGTCAACTTATCCTTGGGGCCAGGTTCTCAAGTCCCAGGAAAGAGGTTGTCCTTTCTTCATATAATTGTTAGTAATCCTTAACTCAAAGGGACATATCTACCATCATTTATGACTAACAGTAATATATGCAAAACAGTGGTGGCTCAAGCAAAATATTAATGAAAAGAATTGAAATTTAATTGTGATCACTACCCTGTAAAATTTAAAATGAACTTTAATTGTGAGGCAGCTTTGGCCTCACAGCAGGTAGGACTGATGCGTGGATGACGCGGAGACCAGGCTGATGGCGCAGGTCTACTTTATTGAGAAAGTGTCAGAGCTATATATAAGGTCTGAGGGCCAATGAGGGTAGAGGTGGAACTGAAAGGGGCTATGAGCAAGGGCTGTGTGGCAGTTGTCAGGGAGAAGGAGTCAGCTCAGGTTAGGATGAGGAAGTAAGTTGGTCATGTCAGCACAGGCAGCACGGCCATGTAAGCCCGTATGGGGCTACAATTCCCCCTATTTTTTTATTAAAAAGCGCACATTGTAAGTGTGGCTCAGGGGCATAGTATGGTCTTACCCGTCATGGGGTCGCCTATCAGCTGTGGTTAGAGCCATGGATGACCGCGGATAGCGCCCTGTCTTAGGTGGCTCATACCCGTTTGGCCCCTCACTCACATGTGGCGGGGAAAGGATCTCCTGTCTTAGGTCGTGATGGACCCTTGGCTTTGTTTAGCCTTACCCGTCATGGGCAAACTGGCAGCTTGGCCAGAGGCCTGTCTTAGGTGGGAAGCAGGGAGCGCAA
>RJWM01047439.1:0-11911 GCA_004363535.1 Dasyprocta punctata | reverse complement strand
TTTCATTAAAGAGGGACTGGTGATGTAGCTCAGGGGTAGAGTGTTTGCCTAGAATGCCCAGGGTCCTGAGTTCAATTCCCAGTACCACCAAAACAAAACTATCAATTTCATTAAAGAGTTTGAGGGACTGGGATTTAGCTCAGCAGCATGAGTGCCTGCCTGACAAGCACAAGATCGTGAGTTTGACCCCTGGTAGCGCAAAAAAAAAAAAAAAAAAAAAAATGAGAGTAGTGGTATCATATCTTGTCTAAATTTCTTGTAGAATTCAGCAGACAAACACAATGCACCAAATCATCAATAAGAATCCATCAGGACCTGGGATTTTCTTTGTTGGTGGGTTTTTTGTTACATCTTCAATTTCATTGATTGATATTGGTTTATTTAGGATTTTATATCTTCATGATTCAGTTTTGTGATTCATATGTACATAGCAATCTGTCCATTTCTTCTGAATTTTCTATCTTATTAGAAGACAAGTTCTCACAATAGGTATAGATGATATTCTGGATTTCTGCAAGGTCTTTTGTGATTTCGCCATTTTCATTCCTAACTGTGTGGATTTGAGTCTTTCCTTTTTTTGATAAGGTTGGCTTACTGTTTGTCCATTTTATTTAATCTTTCAAAGAGCCAAGTATATGATTCATTGATTCTTTGTACTGTTTTCTTGCTCTCCTTTGCATTAATTTCTGCTCTGATCTTTATAATTTTCTCTCTTGTATGAACTTTGGGTTTGTCCTGCTCTTCTTTTTCTAGAAGTTTGAGGTTCAATAGTAAGTTGTTTATTTGAGCTTGCTCTGTTTTCCTGATATGGGTATTCACTGCTATAAATTTCCTTCTTAGAACTACTTTCATTGTGTCCCATAAGGTCAAGTATTGTCATTAACATTTAATTGTAGAAACTGTCTAATTTGTTCTTTAATTTCATCTGTTACCCATTGGTTGTTCAGGGGGGTGCTAGTTAATTTCCACTTGTTTATGAAGTTCTTGTGACTTCTTCTTTTCTTTCTTTCTTTCTTTTTCTTTCTTTTTGGTACTGATAATCTTACTCATGACCTAATACTTGACAAGGAGGTGCTGTGCCACTGAGTTGTATCCCTTGTCAACTTGTGGTTTTACTTACCGTTAATTTCCAATTGCATTGCACTATGGTCTGACAATATGCATGGGATAATTTTGATTCCTTGGCATTTACTTACGCATGTTCTATGAGCTAGTGTGTGGTCTATTTTGGACAACAGTCAATGTGCAGTTAAGAAGAATATGCATTCTGTTGTTGTGGGTGGAGCACTCTGTGGACATCTGCTAAGTCCACTTGTTCAAAAGTTGGGCTCAGTTCTAATGTTTCATTGTTGATTTTCTGTCCAATTGAGTTTCCTATTTGTGACAATGAGGTACTGAGATCCCCCAATACAACTGTATCAGTGCTTATTTGGTTTTTCATGTCTGTCAATATTTGTTTTATATAGCTGAATGCACTGGTATCTGTTGCATATATATTTATAATTGTTATCACTTCCTATTGAATTGTTCCCTTTACAAGGGTGTAGTGACCTTCCTTGTCTCTCTTAATCAGTCTTGACTTGAAATCTACTTTCTCTGCAAGTAGTATATCTACCCTTCTTTTTTCTGTGTTCCTGTCACATGGATTATTGCTTTCCATTCTTTGAATTTCAGTCTATGAGTTTATTTTTTAATTAAATGTGTTTTATGTGTGCAGCATATTGTTGGATCTTGCTTCTTGATCCATTCTGCCAGTTTGTTTCATTTGATTGATGAATTGAGACCATTAACACTGATGCTTCAAACTGATATGTATTTGCTTATCCTTGTTGCTTTTCTGTTGTTGGCTGTTTTTTCACCTCTGTTTAATTGCTTGCATCGCCTAGTGAATTCCTTCTGTTGGGGTTCATCTAGTTGTGGGTCTTGTTGTCTCTTTCTAGAATGTCCCTTGGAATATTTTGGAGTGCTGGTTTGGTGTTCATGAATTTCCTCAGGTGTTCTTTATATCTTATTTCCCCATCAATTTTGAAACATAATTCTTCAGGGTACATCAATCTGGGTTGAGACTGTTTTCTTTTAGAGCTTGAAATACTTCCCTCTAAGCTCTCCTTGACTTGAGGGTTTGTGTTAAGAAGTCAGCTGTGATTCTGATGGGCTTTCCTTTATAGGTGATATGTTTCTTTTTCTAACAGCTTTTAATGTTCTATTCTTGTGTTGAATATCTGGATCTTGACAATGATATGATGGGCTGAATATTTTTTTGATCATTGCTAATAGAAATTCTCACTTATCTGTATATCAAATTCTTTATCCCTACCAGGGGAGTTTTCTGCCATGACATCTGTGAACAGGTTTTTTAATATCACTTGTGATATTTCCTGCTTTTTCTTTGACTCTGATCAATTTTACGTTAGTCTTCTTTGTGTCATCTAGCAGCTGTTGGATTGATTTCTCATGGTCCCTTGCTATTTTTAAGAAATCTTTCTTTTCATGATTGCTAACTGTAAGCCTGTCTTCTGGACCTGACAGTTTGTCCTCTCATTGGCTCATTTCGCTACAGATACTTTCAGTGGAATTTCTGTTCTCCTGGGTGTCTACTTGACTCTATTTCATGGATTTCATTTTTTTTTCCTATATTGAACATTCATGGCTTCCATCATTTTCTTAAACTCCTCTATTTTCTTTCTCTGTATCTGCTCTAGAGTCACTAATAATGGTTTTCATTGTGGCCACCATCTCTGTAGTTATCTTAGAAATTATTTATGATTTGATTTTTTTCTAATCAAAATAGAAGCTGATTAATTTGCTTTATTATTATCATTTCATAGCTGCTAGGTGGGTGGATTTCAGATTGTCCCATCTTGTAAATCCCTTGGTCTGCTTTTGGTGAATTGTGTGTCTGGAGTTGCATCTTATTTAAGTGTCTTTTAATTTTCTTTGCTTTTTTTCTTTGTTTGTTTGTTTCTTTTTTTTAGTTTAATTCCTGAGTTGACGCTTGTAAATTGCCTAGGGTGAGTTGCTTTATCATGAATTTATTTTTCCACTTTGTATTAGTTACTTTTCTTGTTGCTGAGACAAAATACCTGACATCTAATGTTAAAGGAGGAAATGTTTAATGCAGCTCACAGTTTGTTGAGGTTTCAGTTCATAGTGGCTGGCTCCAAGGCCAGGAGGTAAGACAGAGGAGAAACAGTTGATGGCAGGCAGAAGGCAGCAAGGCAGCAATCAGCAAAGTAACAAAGCAGCAAGTAACAAGCAACAAGGAATAACCATCAACACTTTTTCCATCCCGTATATCGTATCCAGCTTATACACCCTTAAGGCAGGTAGCACTCATGCCCTGGGTGGGGTAGTCTTAATCCTAGCATTGCATCATGAATAAATTCTAACATCACAAACCATAGATTCAGACACTTTCAAGAGGCCCTACTTATGACTTCATGAGGCTTCGAGGGGAAAACACATCATAATTTGTAATTTAGTTAGTAGAAGATTCAGTTTTACTATAGATTTTAAGAACTTCAGCATACAATCTTTTCCTTTCCTTATTGAGTCAATAACTTTCACCTTTTTACTTAAATAGCACTTTGCAGCTTTACTTCGGCATATTCAAATTGCCAACAACATTATTCTTCTGCTTTGGTACAATTATTAAGTAAAATAAGGGTTTACATGAATACAAGCACTGAGATACCAAGACAAATTAATCTGATGAGGGAGATGCTTCCTGAATGACTAATGGCCATGCAGCATATGCAGCATAGATATATTACAGAAAGGGACAATCTACATCCCAGGCAGGATGAAATGAGATTTCATCATATTACTCATGAAACATATGATTGAAAATTTCTGAATTATTTATTTCTGAAATTTTACATTTCCTATTTTTAGGCCATGGTTGACCACGGCTAACTGAAACCATGGGAAGTGAAACTGATACCTAGATAGCCATCTGATTAGTTTGTCTGTCTTTCTAAGGACTGCCCCCTGACAAAAGTCAAGTCATTTATAGAAGCAAACCCATCAAAACTTCAGACTTTTCTGCAGAAATCCTATAGGCTAGGAAGGCATCAAAATGTAGATTTAAAGCACTGAAAGAATGTAACTGCTGAAATGCTTTACTATATTCAGCAAAGACATACTTCAAAATTGAAGACAAATAAATACCTTTCCAGTTAAGCATAAATTAAAAAGTTCAAGACAAGTAAGCAAGTGCTATAGAGGATAGTTAAAGGAATCCTACACACAGAAGAGGAAGAAGATAAGCCACTGAGAACTGTAAAAGAATTAAATGTTAGAGAAGGTACAAAATGATAGCAATTAAACTTTCTATAATGACTCTGAGTGTAAACAATCTTAATTCCCCAATTAAAAGCCCTAGACAACCACACTGGATTAGAGAACAAAAGCAAAGTCTTTGCTGAGTGAAATATGCACCTGTTAATAGCAGAGACATACACAGACTAGAAGTGAAAGGATGGAAAAAATATTCAATGCAACTAGAATTTGAAGCTAAACAGGAGTTTCCTGGTGTGGTGGCACATGCCTCTGATCCTAGAACTTGGAAGGCTGAGGCAGGAGAATCATCACAGGTTCAGGGCCTGCCTGGACTACTTACTGAGACACTGTCTAAAAAAAAAACAGGAAAAGAAAGAAACAGGAAAAGAAACTAAACAGAAGTAGCTATACTCATATCTGCGAGTGAGTAGACTTCAAGACATAATTAATCAAGGGAGACAAAGAAGACCATTACCCTTTAGCAAAGGGACCAATCCACCAAAAAGATACAACAATTCAAAATATATGTGCAGTAAACATCAGTGTGCTCAATTTCATAAAACAAACAGTACTCAACATAAAAGTACATAGGTTCCAATTATGTCAGTAGTTGTTTTCTTTCAGGATTTCAAATACATCATTTCACGCCTTCCTGGCCTTTAAGGTTTCTGCAAAAAGCCTGAAGTTATTCTAATAGGTTTACCTCTGTCTTGATTACTTTTACCTCATTGCTGAGACAGGATGTCTGACACCTCAAATTAAGGAAGGAAAGGTTTATTTAGCTCACAGTTTGTGGAGATTTCAATCTGCAATCAGCTGGCTCTAAGGCAGGGTGGCATAGCACAGGGACAACAGTTCAAGGTGACAGAAGACAGCAAAAGCAGAAGGAGCAAAAGGGGTGGGGGCAAACCTCTTTTCCTCCCTTATATTGTAAGCAGGCTACCCCCACCCATGGTGGGGGTATAGCACTACATCTTCTCCCTGCCCTCCTCTTGTATAGGATGAGGATGTTTACAAAGTGAGGACCCTGGCTCCCTGCTGAGTCACTTGGTTAAACCTCTAAATTTCTCAAGTTGACAATGTGTCAACCATTACAATCCATCTCTTGTCAACTTGGCAACCAGACACATTTCTTTAAACTGCGTTCCAGATATAAAGTCACGCTTATTATCATTTCACAATTTGAACATTATTACACAGGTTTAACAATTCTTAGGAACCAGAATTAAATCTATCAACATTATATTACGTTAGAACCATAACATTTTGCTCCTGACACCCCAAAGACTCATGCACATTGCTTATGCAAAAGGTATTTAGTCCATCTGCAAAAGTTGCCAAAAGTCCTAACAGTTTCAGCATTGCTGAAAAGTCCAAGTCTCAAGTCTCCTCTGAGATTTAAGGCAAACTCTTAGTTTCAAGCCCCTGTCCAAATGAAAACAAAGTTAAATTCTTCCAACATTCAATGACACAAGATAAGCATTTTCATTACAAACAGTGAAATACAAAGAATTGGGACCAAAGCAAGTTCGAAATCCAACAGAGCAGACATTAAGTCATGTAGTTCCACATGCACCATTTGAGGCAATCTGTGGCACATTGTGAGCTCCAAAAGTCTTGCGTGCCTCCACCCCTCCAGCACTTCTGGTGGCTATAGCTCCTAAAATTTCTCTCTTGGCCTGGCTTTGCTCCCTCCTTTCAGGTTTCCTTAGATGATCCATCTTTCTGGCTTTTCCAAACTTCTGGGGTCTTCACTACACCTTTGGCTTCAGTCTCACAGCTTCACACACTGCCCTCTCAGGGGCACACGACCTGGCCCACAAGGACTTAGGAAATCAAGGTGGAAGTCACCTTAACCCCATAACTCTTGTATTCTTCATGCACCTAAAACCAGTGTGATATGGATGCTGATAAAGTCTACTGCTACCTGAGCAGTAACCAGACTTTCCTATCTCTTGGATGTAGAAGTCAAGTGCCTGGATCTCTGGGCCCTCTGAATCCAACTCTGAGGAACAAATTTTTTTTATGCTGCTACTATTCTAAAATATGGTACAGCCACTGCTATTCTGGAATATGGTGTTTTGCAGCTTTCTCCTCCAAGCAAAGTCTTTCACTTTTGCAGTTTTGAGGCTGTAAAGTGTGAAGACTTGTTGCTTATTATGATGTCCTCAGGCCATCTTTTCTATTTTCCTGTTCCTTCTCAGCAATTGAGATATCTTCAACTCTATCTTTGTAGTCTACAGCTTTACTGGAGCTTCCTTTCTGGCCAAACTCACATTTAAAATCATTCTGCTAGGCTCTTTGATCTTGATTTGCAATATAAATCTGACTAAAAGCCACCAACAGTAGCCATGCCACAGCCCCAACATTTGACTGCCTTAAAATTTCTTCTGCTGGATTAATTAGTCCACTGCCCTTAATTTAGTCTCAGGCAAAGTCTCTGGACATGGGCAAAATATGGAAAAACTTCCTGCCAAGCCATAATGTACATCATCTGGAGTCCAGCACCCAGTGCAGTCCTTCCCAGCAGAAACCTAAAGCTGGTCTTTACTGGTAGAATTTTTATTAGGCTTCTGATCTTCTGAGCTCTGACCAGAATCTCCCATGCAGAACAGCCTAAGGCATTCCAGCACTGCTCTTTCAGGTGATATCTGTGAGCTTTTTCAAACTTCCCACAAGACATTCCCAAAGGCTCTTGAACCACATGATCAGGTACAGTCTCAGCAGTGACACCACTTCTCTAGTACCAAATTTGTCTTAGTTACTTGTCTCTCATTGCTGAGATAAAATACCAACACCTAAAATTAAGGAAGGAAAAGTTTATTTAGCTCACAGTTTGTGGAGGTTTCAGTAATCAGCTGGCTCCATGGCAGGGTGGCATGGCACAGCAGCGACATTTCAAAGGGGCAGAAGACAGCAAAAGCAACAAGGGAAAGAGTGCAAGACAAGCCTATTTTCTTCCCTTATGTTACAAGTAGACTACCCCTCCTAGGGAAGGTTTATTTATCTCACAGTTTGTGGAGGTTTCAGTTCATAATCAGCTGACTCCAAGGCAGGAGGGTATGGCACAGGGGCAATACTTCAAGGCAGCAGAAAGCAGCAAAGCAGCAAGAGCAAAAGGGGTGAGGGTGAAGTACTTGCATGATGTCTCTGCCCTCCTCTTGCAAAGGATGAGGATGTTTACAGACTAAGGACCCTAGCTTCCTGCTGAGTTGCTTAAACTTTTAAACTTGTCAAGTTGACCCAATGTGTCAACCATTACAGATTCCTTAGGTCATTTGATTTTTCTCAGAAGGCAGTGGGTAACTTCAACACTCCACTTTCACCAATAGATAGGTCACCTAGACAAAAAACTAACAAAGAAGCATCAGAGTTAAAATGCACTATTGATCAAATGGACTTAATAGATACCTACATTTCATTTCATTCAATAACTGCAGAATATATACTCTTTCCAGCAGCTCATGGAATGTTCTCCAAAATGCATCATATTTTAGATGATACAACAAACCTTAACAAATACAAAAAATATGAAATAATTCCTTATGTCTTACCTGATCATACTGGAGTCAAGCTAGAAGTCAGCTATATGAGAAGCTACAGGAATTATCCAAAACAAGGATACTAAAGTCACTTTTGAACGATCAGTGGGTCATTGAAGAAAAGATAAGCAGGTCATGAGAAAATTTAAAAGAGTGTCTAGAATCAAATGAAAATGGAAACACAAAATACCAGAATCTCTGTGATATAGGTAAGGCATTTTGAAGAGGAAAGTTTATACCTATGATTGCCTAAATCAAAAAATCAGAAAGATCTCAAATAAATTACCTAGTTGTGCATCTCAAGATCTTAGAGAAACTAGAATAACCAAAACTAAACCCAACAGAAGGAAAGATCAAAGAGATGGAGATTAAAAGGACAATACACAAATCAGTGAAACAAAGATTTAGTTCAGGGAAAAGATAAAGAAGGTTGATAAATCCTTAACAAAACTAATCAAAAGAAAGAGAGAGAAAGCCCAAATCAATTCAATTAGAAATAAAAAGGAAATTACACAACACACACACCATTGAAATTTATAAATCATTAGGGACTATTTTGAAAACCTATATTCTAATAAATTGGAGAATCTACAAGAAATGAATCAATTTTTTATACATATAACCTACCATAACTGAATCAAAAGGCTGTAAAAACCCTAAACAAATCAATAACAAGCAATGAGATTGAAGCAGTAATAAAAAGTCTCTCAAGAAAGGAAATCTCAGGACCAAATGAATTCATAGCTGAGTTTTATCAGACCTTTAAAGAATAACACCAATGAAATAGAACTGGAAGGAATACTCCCAGACTCATTCTATGAGACCAGCATTATCCTGGTACCAAAACTGGACAAGGACACAACAACAGCAACAACAGAAAGAAATCAATAGACTAATATCCTTGATGAACATAGGTGCAAAAATCCTTAATAAAATATTTATGGGACAGGGATAGGAAAAGAAGAAAGGGAAAGGAAAAGAAAGAATACAAGGGAAAAATGGAAACAAAGCTTTTATAACTAAAGAGGTGAAGAGGAGTTGAAGGAAGGGAAGTTGACTGGGGTGAAAAGAAGAATCAAGGTATGTTATGTACAGGTACAAATTCCCCAAGGCGAATATGATCAATGTATATCTCTAAAATGTACCAGTAAAATTAATTTTAAAAATAAATAGAATATTTACAAACTGAATTCAACAACACATTAAAAAGATCACATAACATGATCAAGATGGTTTTATTCCAGAGATGCAAGTATGGTCCAACATTTGGAAATCGATAAATGTAACATATCATTTACATAAATTGAATCGAGGATAAAATATCACATGATCTTCTCAATTGATGTAGAACAAGTCTCTGGCAGAATTCAACATTCTTTCATGGTAAAAGAAACCCTAACAAAACTATGTATTAAAAGATAATTCCTCAATAAAGTAAATGCTATAGACATGCATGACAAACCAAAGCCAACACCATTCTGAATGGGGAAAAAGTGAAACTACTTCCTCTTAAATTAAGAACTAGCCTAGGATGGCCACTGTCACCATTCTTACTCAACATAGTTCTTGAAATTTTGACTAGACTAATGAGGCAATAGAAAAATAAATAAATAAATAAATGGGATAAAATATGAGAAAAGAAGTTAAATTATTATTCTTTGCAGGTGATATGTTCCTATACTTAGAAGATCCTAAGGAGCTACCAAACAACTTTTAGAGGTGAAAAATTCAGTAAAGTAGTAAATTATAAAATCAACTTTAAAAATCAGTAGCTTTACTGTATATCAATAATGGACTCACTGAGATAGAAATCAGACAAGTGATTGCACTCACAATAGCTACAGAAAAATGCCTGCAGATTAATCAAACCAAGTAGTAAAGTTGCTCTATCTACTGCAGCAGGAACCTTCTGTCAACATTTATTCATGCACTCTATGCTGCTCTGAAACTTCCGACAAGATTCATCCCATTTTGTCTTTCTCAGTGAAGGGAAGTATATTGAAGATTAGGTCACTGCTACCTACTCAGCTTTAGAATTTTATGTTGCTCTTATACACAATTATTTCAAAATAGAAACAGGTTCTTTTTTTGAAGCATGTTTTAACTTCCATGTAAACAAACCATCAAACTTAAGTTTTTCACAAATTTAAAGTTTTCTTAAGGTCAAATTTGTGTCTTGCAATGATGTGATAATTTGTCAAATAATTGAGATTATTTTAAAATGTTTTGTTCATATTCTTTTTTTGTAATTAAAATTTGCATTCAGTGTGTGGGGTTTTTTTCTTTTTCTTTTTTTTTTTCTCTCAAAATAAGGCAGAAATTTCTGCCATTTTACATAGTTTCTTGCTGTGATTTTATATACAAATTATAAAATATTTCCTTAAGAAAAAGCAAGGAGATAAAAGACGTCTACAATGAAAATTTCAGAACACTGAAGAAAGTAATTGAAGAAGACATCAGAAGGTGGGAAGACTTTTCATGTTCGTGGATTGGCAGAATCAATATTGTCAAGATTTCCATGTTACCAGAAGCAACCTACAGATTTAATGCAATCCCCATGAAAATAGCAATGATTTTCTTCACAGTATTAGGAAAAATAATCCTAAGGTTCATATGGAAACATAAAAGATTCAGAATAGCCAGAGTATTCCTAAGCACAAAGAGCAAGGCTAGAGGCACCATAATACCTTTTTTCAGACACCAAAGCCTCCCTCTGTGAGTCAGCACCATTCGCAGATGGAGGGGGAGAGAACCAGGCCTCACCCTCACTGGGTGGTAATTCCCACCTGGAAACCAGTGCTACATGTGGGTTGCTGCTGGTTGGGGACAGCCACACCCAAGCGTCTCTCTGTGAGTCAGCACCATCCGTGGACTGCAGAAGGAGCAAACCAGACCTCACTAAGAAGGGATCTTGGCAGGGAAACCACATCATTTTCATTGTTTTGTTGGGTTGGGTTTTATTCTCTTTTGTTTCGTTTATGTTAAATCTGATGGCATGAACAGTTGTTTGAAAGATAGCAAGGCATATTATGGTAGTCATTTTGCATTTACTACTGGCTTGTTTTGAAGTCCTTTATTACATTCATTGTTTTATCTTTATTGTTTCTATTCTATTCTGTTCTGTTTGAATTTTGCTATGTCTGAAGGTATCTGCAGTTATTCTGAAGACAAAAAAGGCATTATGGTAACTATTATTGATTTCATAAGGTCTTGAACTCTTGTATCACTTATACTGGTTTATTTTGATTGGTTTTATTCTGTTTTATTTTTCTTGGTTTTATCATGCTTAAAATAATATAAATTAATAGAGGGGAATGCCGGCCAGCCGCGCAGGACACAGAGGTACGCAGCCCAGCCCAAATCAGCCCAGGACCCCAGAGCTGCTCACCGGGAACTGAGCAACATAGCGGCAGGGTACTGGAGAGCTTGGGCCCCCCCCCACCAGAGTGCAGAGCGCACGGCAGCTCCATTCTTCAGCCGCGCGGCTCCGCTCGAGCGTCTGCCATCCCACAGCTCCTGTGCAGACCGCGCCGCCCAGCAGGGTTGCTCCCGGCACTGTAGGCCTGGGACCTGCCCGGGCCTGCCCTGCAGGCATAGCTGTTGGGACGAGCTTGCCGACAGAACCAGGGTCGGGTCTGCGTCCCGCGCGGTGCCCAGCACAGCTCCCTGGGACTGGGAGGCCTTGGCCCCCACCCAGTAAAGGAGTAGACTCCACCTGCACGCCCCGGGAGGCCGCCCTTCCTTGCTGCATACAGGACCCAGCCTACCGGGTCCCGTGATCCTGCACGCCGCAAGAGTCAGCGCGAACCTCGGGAACGCCGGCCAGCCGCGCAGGACACAGAGGTACATAGATTCCAGAAGAAAATGACAAAACGAAAGACCAAGAGGTAGTCTCAGTCCCCCAGCCCACAAAGAACAAACCCAAGAGATACTGAAATGGAAGACAGTGGGAGTCACACAAATGGACTTTCTGAAATGATAGAAAATGCATTAAAGAAACAGCTTGATGAAGCTATAGAGAAAATCAAATCAGAAATATTCTCTCAGCTAAAAAATGAAATGAGAATCATTATTAAAGAAATGTTCTG
>RJWM01047438.1:0-11911 GCA_004363535.1 Dasyprocta punctata | reverse complement strand
GGACTCCCCAGAGAGACCCTGAACCGGCGCCCACGAGCCGGGCCACACTGGGGGTGTGCTCTGCTTGGTGCCTGTAGCATTTGAACAGTTTTGATGGTAAGATTGGAAAATCAGGGCTGTTAAACTGAAAATCCATCTCCTGCCTCTTGAAAACGAGGACGACACAGCAGCCTCGAGTGCACGCTCTGCCTGGAACTGGGTCCCGGCTGCCCCGTTAGTGTGGCCTGCTGACCACAACGCGCGGCGGTCTCCCCAGAGTCCAGGCCGCCAGCTGGAGACAGGAGAGCCGGGCTGAGGGCAACGAGAGGCGGCCCGTTCCTCTGCCCAGCGTGCATTCCGGGGAGTCGGAGTGGGGAGAGCCCGTCCGGCCCCGTGTCCCGTTCCATCCGTGGCCTGGCCCCTGCGGGCGCTCGCGTTTCTTATTCCAAGCCCAGCCTGCAGACAGCTGATTTGGTCTGTCGCGGATCCGGGCAAAACTGGGACAACTTCATAACACTTACAACTTCAAGGCTTCCTACGCTCACTTAGAGAAGTGGGCCCACCCCACAAACCCGGCCCTTCCTCCCGCGTGGCTGGCGCAGGCTGGCGGAGAAGCAGCTGCTGGTGTAGACCGGGCCAGGCCCAGACCTCGCCACCCGTGTCCCCTCCTGAGATGGGCTCCGACGTCCGTTCCACACATCTTTCCATTTGTGCCACTTCGCCTCTAATCAGGCGCCCCTCGCTCCCTAGGGCTCCCTCATCTTCGCACTGGACACAGTCACAGTGACCGAGGGCTGGCGCCTCTGTAATGGGACGCTGTAGGGTCCAGTGGCTGCGGGCACTGCGCGGGGGCAGACTGTATCGGGCGTGGAGACAGGAGACTCCCGGCTGCTTATGCCACAGCTGTGCCGCAACAGTGTTTCCGGGCTAGTTTTCAGGAACAGGAAATGCACGGGGTGGGACTCTTTATTTCTCCTTTCCCCAGGTTTGGTTTGCATGCCGAGGGTGGCAGGTGCAGTCGAAGGTGGGTCTGGGGTGCTCGGCTGCTGTGGCCGCTGTGCTGTGTGTCCCCTTAGGCCAGTGGCTGGCTCTCAACCAGGGCACAGCAGGCGTTTCCGGCTGTCACAGGAGAGGCGGAGCCCCGGGAAGCTGGGAAACGTCCTGCCATGCTCGGAGGTGGGTTACATGGCCCCGGAGTCACAGCACTGAGGTCAGGGCCCTGGGGACGTGCCATGTGGCACCACAGGGACACTGCAGTTGGGCCGGTCCCCACCTGGGCGCCTTCTGTGGGAGACTGAGGCTCAGCCTCGGGGGAAGCAAAGATCGTGAAATGCTACCAACAGCTCAACTCCACAGGGGCGCAGTGGTACTCGGGACAGACCGGGTTGGACAAGAAGACAGGAAGTTGGCGTCTCAGTGTGGCTCCCGTTACGTTTCCACGGGGCGGTGCTGGTCTTAGCAGAGAGGCAGTGCGGAGTGGGAGGTGGCTGGTGTTTGGTGACAAACTGGCTTGAGTTCGTGGAGACTTGGGTGTGTGACAGGGCAGAGCTGCCCCCCACCATCTGTGAGGGGTTCACCGAGACCCACCACACGGTGTTTCTGTGGTCCTGGCACTGCGCGGGCAGGGGCTACAGGAAAAATAGCTGGTGTGGTGCCAGCAGGAGGTAGCAATACAAGCTGGTATCACCTCTCTACTGCTGCCTTGGGTTGTCACTTCTGAGTTTTAGTTTGTGACGTACCTTAGTCCTATCCAGAGAGCTACTAGGTGAGAAGGTCTGGATAGATGGATGATGGATGGATGGATGAATGGGTGAATGGGGGGATGAGTGGTGGATGGGTAGATGTGTGGATGGGTGGATAGGTGGATGGGTGGATGAATGGATGGATAGGTGGATGAGTGGTTAGGTAGATGAATGGGTGGATGGGTGGATGGATGAGTGGATGGGTGGATGGGTGAGTAGATGGATGGGTGGATGGGTGAGTAGATGGATGGATGGATGGATGGTGGATGGGGGATTGATGGATGGGGATGAGTGATAGATGGGTGGATGGATGGAGAAGTGGATGAGTGGATGAGTGGATGGGGATTAGTGATGGATGGGTGGATGGGTGGGTGGGTGGATGAATGGATGGATGGGTGGATGGGTGGGTGGGTGGATGAATGGGTGGATGGGTGGATGAGTAGATGAGTGAATGGGTAGATGGATACGTGGATGGGTGGATGTATAAATGGGACAGGGTGAGCGGATGGAGTGATGAATTAGTGGGTAGTGGATGGATGGCTGGATGGGTAGATGGATGAGTAGAAGGTTGTATGGATAGCTAGATGACGGATAGACGAATAAATGGCTGGGTGGATGGATTGAATGGGTGAACCATACTGTACTTACAGGAAACCTGGCAGCAGCAATGTTCTTTACGGCCATGAGGGGGCAGCAGCGCACCGTGCAGAGGCCTCTTAGGTGCCTGGACGCAGGCTCTTCCCCAAGCCCCTCTGTTTTGTCCTAACCTTGAAGTGCCCTTGTCCTTCACGATACTCTCTCTCCCTTTCTCTCGGCCACCTCCTTTCCCCTGTCCCAGCCCAAAGCGGCTCCTTCAGAGTCACAGCCGGGAAGGCGCGGGGGCCCAGGCCGCTGCAGCCCTGGCCTCCGTGGACCGCACCCGGCCCCTCCGGCTGGCTCCCCAGGCCCTGCGGGCTGTGCGTTGCGGCACTTCCCGTGCTGTCCCCCTCGATCCGGGCTGGAGGTGATGTCAGGCCACTGCTTGCTCTCCCTGTCGTTCTGAGCACCGCCCACTCGGGGGCCCAGCGCTGCGCCCGTCTCCCGTCCCTGTGGGCGGAGAGGCCAGCATGGTCACACGCTGGGCAGCTCCAGGCTGGGAGAAGGAAGGACACTGAGGTCTCCAGAGGAGCAGCCCTGCCTCCCCGGACCGGCTGCTGGCCGGGCCCCCTCCCTCCTCCACAGAGCTCTGCTTCCTGCGCCCGCTTCCAGGGCCGGCTGGGCCTCTCCCCGGCTCCTGTCCACAGCCCAGGCGGGGCCCGGGCATCCTGAGGAAGGCGTGGCTCCGTCTGCTGCTGATTCGCCGCTCACAGATGCAGGAAGTTGGATTTCCACAAGGCGCTTGGCTGTGGGGTCCACGCCTCGGAGGGGAAGGTGACGCATTCTGCCGCGGAAGGTGCTGGCTGAGCTCCAGGGGTCAGGCGCCTCTGCCGGGTGGGCTGGGTGGGCCTCTGGCGAGCTGGACCCTGTGTCCACGGGCTTCACCCAGCCTGGGCCATGGGCCTGGCACACACACCCCTGCTGACCCCAGGGCTGCGTGGGGGACGAGCTGGACAGACTCCAGAGGGAAGTGGGCGCCCAGGTCCCGGCGAGGAGGTGACCTCAGGAGGGACAGGGATTGTCCTGTCCTGTGCACCGGGTGGGTACTGACCTTGGTGCCTCTCTGCACCGATCGATAAATAATCGAGAGGCTCTCGGTTTCTGGTACCAAGCCCGGTGGAACCGGTTAGGCGAAAGCAGGAAGGCAGCCCTGAAAGGGTCGGGGTCCACGGCCCCAGGCCTGTGGGTGCCACAGCTGCGGATTCTCCCTATCCAGCGTGGCCACTTCCTGGGACACCACGGTCCAGGCGGGAGGGACAGTGCGGGCCCACAGGGGCGTGCTCCACCCGGAGCCGGGGACCCCGTGCAGCCCGCGCTGTTAGTGCAGGCGTCGGCTGTGGTGAAGCCGGGCGCTGTGTTCCCTGGGACACAGTCAGGACGACGTGGTCTGTCCAGACCCCAGCACTTCTGGGACAGCGGCAGGCAGGCGTGGGGCGGCGTGGGGCCCACAGAGCCGAGCTGAGCTGCTTCACGATGCCTCTGGGGGCCCCGTGGGGATCTCGGCTGGACAGGGCCGTTCACGTGGGTGTGGAAAGCGTTGCTTCGGAACCACGTCCCAAATGCTGCCCAGAGTAGCCCTGGCCGCGAGGAGAGCTCCTGAGATGCCAGACGGGCTCGGGGCCTGCGATGTCCTTTGGTTCTGGACACCTGGTTCCCTGTCTCCTCCTCCAGCCTCTGTCTCTGTTGCAGCCACTTCATGCTTCTCTGCTTCGCTGGCCCTGTGGCTCCACGCGGCTCCACAGTGCTGTCCCCACCGCGGCCTCCACGTGCACCGGCCCACGGGGTCCTCTGGGCAGTGGGCGGAGGGAGGTGAAGCCCTGTGCCCGGGTTTGACGGAGACAGTGGATAAACACAGCATGAGCCGGCTGAGCAGGTCAGGGCTGACAGGGGCCACGGGGACCAGAAGGCTGCGGTGGGGGTCAGATGGGGCCACTCAGAGACAGCCTGGGCAGGGCAGGAGACCCCGTGGCTGCGGTGGACAGGGGCTGCTCCCGGCCAGCACCGGGCTGTGCCGGAGGTGAGTGAACGGTCACCTGGCAGGGCAGGGTCACCAGGGAGGGGAACCAGACGCCACGTTTCCTCCGGGCCACAGCTGTGCCTCACAGCCTGGGAGGTGGGGAGCGCTGTGAGTGTCACAGAGGAAGGCCCGGGGTGAGAGGCAGGGCTCAGGGAGAGGAGGCTCCCACCGCCGCCTGGAGGATGAGGTGGCGTTGGCACCGAGCGGCCCGACCTGGTCTGCACCCACGCCGGACACTCCTGGCCCCGAGCAGCATGGTCTTCCCTCTGAGTCACCCTGGGGTGCCTCGATCCACGCGGCTCCTGAGGTTCTTGGGGTGAAGGACCTCGAGAGGATGAGAAAAATAGAGACAAAGCTGGGGTCAGGTGGAGCCCTTATCCTCCTGATGGGAGGAAAAGAACTGCTCAACCAATGCTGCCTGTTTATTTATATACTGGGAAGGATGACGTCAATTTCAGCCCCTCTGCCTAGCAACCCAGGCCTGGATTGTCTAGGAGCCTCCTGTTTTGCTGGGCTGTAGCAGCGTTTTCACGTGGCTGACCCAGGTGCTCTTTGTTACTTTGGTAAGGTCATGTCTGGGTCATTTTCCAGCTTCAGGGGCTCCCAACACTGGGGCCCTCGGTCCTCGTCCCGGTGAGCACAATCCCGGGCCTGTTCCGCTGCTCCCTCCCTCGCTGGAGGCCGGCAGAGTGCGGGGGGGGGGGGTCCCAGCCAGGAGGTTCGGGGCATGCGGAAGGCAGGTGTGAGCAGACAGACCTGGAGACCCCTCGCCCTCTGTGTCACGGACACATAGGCCGAGGCACCAGCCAGCTTCCTCCCTGACTCCCTCCTAGCCCCAAAGTGGCTGCCTGGTGCTCCTTGAGTGCTGGGCTTCCAGGGTGAGGCTCAAGGATCGCTGTCCCCTGGGGTTCCCGGGGTGGCCCAGGCCTGCGGGTGCTCAGGGCCCCCATAGTAGACACCCAGGGTTCACCCGCTGCCCACATCCACCCTCTGTGCCTCCAGGCAGCTACGGGTGACTTTCCACACCTGAAGCAATGGGGACGAAGTGTAAACAGCCTGCGATGCCGGTTCAGGGCATAAGGACCCGGCAGGGGTCTGGCTGCGTCCAGTACGGAAGCTGCTTCCTGCAGGACTCCGGGCCTCCTCTGTGCAGCCCTGGCTGGGAGGGCTGCGGAGAGGGCAAGGAGCTCCCGGGGACCGGCTGCGCCCTGCGCCCCTGACTGGTGGACACTCGGGGTCTGCGCTGGGGTTCTGCTCCTGTCTGAGCACAGAGCGGCCCTGGAGCCGGGAGAGGGCGCCTCGGGGGCCCAGGTGGGCACGTGGCCCTCAGCGGCTGATCCGGCTGCAGCCGAGACCAGGAGACTTCGTTTCTGGAGACGCCAAGTGTTCCTGGGATCCAGCTCTCTCCGAATGGCCGCGTATGTAAGATGGCTTTGAAGGGGACGTTTGGGACCTCGCGTGTCAGTCCCTCACGGGGTTCAAACCCAGGTGTAGACTTGGAGCGGGGAGGGGAGCGGAGCTTTGGAGAGGGGTTCTCTTCTCGGTGGAAAGGAGAGACCCACAGCTCCTGCCCGCTGTCCCGTGACCCACCGGCTCTGGGAAGGCGCCTCTCCTCTGCGGCTGAGGGAAGGTGCGGAGGGGTGAGCAGGTGGGCTTGGCGGATCCCGGAGGGACGAGCATCCCCGCAGGGCGCGATCCTGGGACCTTCCGCCCACCAGGCTGGGTCCCTTTTCCTGAGCTGGAGAGGCTGAGAGCGGCAGGGATCGAGGGGCTCACGGGAGCTGCGGCGGGCCGGGGAGAGGAGCCCAATCTCCCCTTCCTCTCCTCTGGGAATCTCACGCTGGCGACACCCATCGGCCAAGCTGCGTGCACCAGAGTGCAAGGGGTGGGTCGCTGTTGTCAAGGTGGCTGCCTGGGACTCGAGCAGGTGGAGGGGGCGTGAGGTGGGGTGCAGGTGAGACCCGCCAGCCCAGCACGTGCTGTGTTTGTGTCATGGGTCCCTAACGCGCACGGTTCCTGGAGGATTGGAGGGTGCGGGCCAGCGCCCAAAGGTCTCTGAACTGGGTGTGGTCCCTCAGGAGCCTCCCGGAGCTCAGAGTGGAGGCCAAACCCCTGCAGGGGCCTTGTGGTTTATGCAGACCAGCACGCCGCTTCTCTGACGTCCGACTCTCAGCCTTATTTTTACTCACGTGACAAGAAAAGCCAGTTTAACTCTGTACTCTACTTATAAATCGAGAGGTTTCATCAAAGTAATATGAATTTCAATATTTATTTGCATTAATTTAATGTTTAAGTGCTTTTGTCCAATGCTGCTAGGAGACAGAAAGCCACCCCCTAGTTTAGAGACAGCTCTGGGCTGAGCAGTGCCCTGCACCCCGTTTTAACACTGGGTGGCCGGCTGCTCAGGGTCCTGTCCCCTCTCCGGGTGGACTTCGGGCCAGGTTGTGCTCTGAGAGGAGACACTCCGTCCTGGGGAAGCAGACCCTGCCCTGTCTTCCTCCGTGGAAACTAGAAATGTGGCCACTGTCCTGTGACCGCGAGTGACCCCAAAATGACACGAGGGCCATCGTGCCCAAGACGATGGACGCGCAGCAGAAGGAAGGGGCCCCGGAGGCTGCTCCTGGGCAGCTCGGCCAAGGCTCTGCAGGACACGGGCACAGCGCTTCCTCTCTGCTCCGAGCCGTGTTTATTTGGGACTGTCGCCTGCAGCCTGGGCGTCCTCAGCAGGAAAGCTGTCCTCAGCGATGTCCGTGTCATGGGAAGAATCGCCTCTCCGTGCTGGCGTGGTGTGTTTGTGATCCTAGCACTCAGAAGGCTGAGACAGGAGAGTCATCAAGAGTTCAAGGCTGGCCTGGGCTACATAGTGAGGCGCTGCCTAGAAGGCAAAGTGGCGTGGTGGAGATTCCAGCCTCAGCTCCTCTCTGTCTCCCGCTAGGACAGACCACGGTGAGCCCGGTGAGGTCGGCAGTCGCCCCTCTGGGCCACGCCTGCGTCTCCCACCTGATTCTGCCCCGGTCACGTGGGAAGTGGCTTGGTGCTCCTGGGGTGGGGTCCCATAGGAGCAGGACACCAGTGGTGTCTCCATGTGGGGGGCTCCGCTCCCACAAGGCCCTGCTTGGGTTCAGGGGTTCAGGGGTCCTCCTTTGCCCAGGGTGCTCCCATTGCTGTTGGGAGCTCTGGGTAACCCAGATTTGGGGCACAGTCTGCAGGAGCTGTCGGGGTGGGGAGGCTTCCCACAATCCCCCTCCTCCCGCCTGGACTCTTTGCACAAAACTCCACCCCTGCCCGCCTCTCCTGGGCTCCTGTCCAGGGCGTGGGGAGAGGACCCTAGAAGCTGAGCCCGAGGAGGCCTTGGGGTCGTCGTGACAAGCTCCCCAAGGCTCTGTGGGCCAGGCCTTGCTCTCCTCTTCACAGACACACCAAGCTACAGGGGAGGAAGGGGCCAGGGTGGGGGCGGCCAGGAAGGTGACTCTGGCCGCCTCTTGATGCCACTGACTGAGATGTCGCTGGGGGAGTCGACACCAGGAGGGGTTCCGAGGTGGCCATGGAGACATGGTGGAGACACGACCTCAGGGAGGAGCAAGGCGTGGGACCGACGAGGAGAAGTGCGAGGCAGGAGCAGTGCACGCCTGCCTGCCGGGGTCGGGGCCAGAGGAGCCCGGCCAGCGAGGGCTCCATGCGGGTCCAGGGAGGGCAGCGTCTTTCCTCTCTGTCCTGGGGTCCCTCCCACCCAGCCTTGGCCCCAAGGAGCACCTGCGCCGTGATGTTCCCGATGTCCTGTGGGCTCTATCAGGGGTCACTGCTGGGCCCGAGAAGCAGAGGGCGACAGGACCCCTCTCCTAATTTGTCTTCCTGCCCCACCCTCCCTCTCCCCAGAGTGCAACTTGGGGGCAGGGCGGCCACGGGGGTCAGAGTTTCCAGGGCCCTGGGTTCCTGGGGGAGCAACTGGCAACCACCTGCCCCCCCTTGCCTCAGGTCCTCAGGTTGAATTTCTGAGTTCCTGGGGTGGGCGCCCCTTTACCAAATGGCTCCACATCCGCCTGTGGTCCCCTTCCTGAAGCCTCCCCACTTGCGTCACTTATTTATCGCCTATGGTTTAATGAAAGATTGTCAAGGAGAGCAGGTGAAACTTAAGGAAAGAAGAAAGTTTTGGGTCAATAGAAAATGCACAATTTCCCTCTGACTCAGCACCGATGCTTTCTGTTTCATGACGGGCATTTATCAGTGTGAGTGTAGTTCTATGAACCTACAGAATAGGAAAGTCTCCTTGTGCTTCTCAGAGCCACATGTCATCGACCTCCCAATATTTTAGATGCAGAGAGATACATGCACAGTGATAATCGTGGAGCCGTGCAAGGGGACAGAGGGACACATTAATTTAGGGAGCTCTGGGGGCTCAGGGAGACAGAGCCCTGATGATCCAAGCAAAATGTAAAAACAGTACAAGGTCAAGAGGAAGGTCACCCCTGGAGCCCCGTGTGGAAATTCCAGTGATGTTTCACGATCCCGAGACCCACCTCAAGTTCTGGAGCGTGGCGGGCAGGAGTGGTGTAGCTGACTCCAGGCCTGGCCCTCTCTTCGTGTTTTTCTAGCTGGAAATTAAAAGGGGCGATCACAGAATTAAGGAGGGTGGATGATGGAGGGGAAGAGCTCACCTGGCTGCATTGGGGTCCCCCTGGGCTCCCCCTGGGAGGGGCTGGGCCCAGCGCTGGGAATCAGAATCGCACTGGCTCCAGCCCTGCTGGTGCCTTCGAGTCCACACTTCGGGATGGCACGCTGGCGTCTGGCTCTCGTGAAAGTGCCCTGGGTCATTCGGGCGCAGAGTCCCAGGTGCGACTCTGATGGAGAAGCACCACTGCCCCCACGCTGCACCCCCTACACCGCGGGAAGCAGGGTCTCATTGTCGGGACACCGAAGGTCCGTGTGTCTCCATTTCTGTCCCCACCCAGGTGAGCACAGAGGACGAATCCTGGCCAGCGGGATTGAGAGGCGGCGATGGAATCCACTGGGCTTGGCCGGACAATCATGTGAGTAGCTCCCGTCCTTTCCCCCTGCGCTGCTGTAAACCCGAAAGCTGCCCGCTGTGGAGAGCCGCTCGGAGCCTGCTTGGATCCTAACGTGGAGGACAGAGGCCCTGAAGACTCGTGTGGCCACACCACGCCATGGCCTTGTCCACGATGGTGGCACACGGTGGCCTCCCTGAGCCAGTGCTGCAGGGGCGAGTTCGTCTGGACAGATGTTGTAGCGCGTCCAAAGACGATGTGTGAGAGTGAGGCTGTCCCCAGCCACGTGTCGGGGCCGTCCGCACCAGGGCGTAAGCGGGGTGTTCTCGATTCAGCATCACTCTGTGTGAGATCCGCGTGGGAGGTTTGCCTGGTGGGGTTCAGTGTTCTGTGTAGAAGGGTTGTGGGCACCGGGGGGTGGGTGTCTGTCAGATCCCTGGCGACACTGGCGTGGACTCAACCAGGCAGATTCGGTCCAAATGCTGTCTCTTGCTAGTTCATCTGCATTCTTAGCTGGAAACGGGGGTCACGGGCGCACCCCACTCCCAGGTGGTAACGAGAAGGCAGTCAGATGCAGTCGTGTAGAGCGCCTGGTGCAAACGTTCAGCCATTGGCATTCGTTGACGTCTCTTCAGTGAGACGGGGCGCGGAGAGAGACCCCCCTTTCATGTCTCGGCCTTGGTCCAGACGGTGGCCTGGGACGTCTTAGGGACAGATTCCTAAGGCTTGCTACTACCTCTGCCTTTGTGTTCCTGGAAGACCGCCTCCCTGTCTGCCCACAGGCTCAGGCTCGGGCTCCACCCGCAGCATCTGCGTCAGGCGGAGAACCATTCCTTCAGCTGGGCTGGGGAGCCCTCCACGCTCCGCGTGGCTAGTGCTGTGATCCCGGGCCCCAGCTCCGCCTCCGGGTCTCCCTGTGGTTCTCGGGCAGATCAGTCATTGCTGGAAGCAGCCAGAGGTCCAAAGGCAGCCACCTGCTCAAGCCAAGTGTCACTGTGTGTGTGTATGTGTGTGTCTGCATACACGTGCCTGAATTGTGCGCCTGTTGACATGAGGAAACTGTACCCCATTTAAATCGTCGCTGTGGGCTGGCCTTGTCGAGTTCTTAGTCATTTTATCTTACTGACTTGTAGGAGATATTTCTGTATGGAAAAATGAGTCTGATGTCCACATTTATAAAATATAAATTTTTCCCATTTTTCATTTGCCTTTTGCTGTTGTCCACATCCTCAGTTCACTTCATCCTTCTGAACTGGAAAGGTCACGCTCCCCTGAGGACACAGAACCACTGCAGCCGGTGCCATTTATCGCCTCACAGATCCTCAGCTCACCCCACCATTAGCAAGTAATTTGTCTTTTTTTTTTTTTTTTTTTTTTTGTGGCACCAGGTATTGAACTCACAGCCTTGTACCTGCCAGACAGGTGCTTAAGCTACTAAGCCAAACTCCTGGCCCTGTGTTTTTTGAGGCAGGGTCGCACTATGTAGCTCAGGCTGGCCTTGTGCTCGCCTTGTAGTCCAAGCCAGCCCCAAACTCACAACGGTCCTACTACCTTGGCCTCCCAAGTGCTGGGATTAAGGGCATGCGGCACCATGCCCAGCAGTAATTTGTCTTCTTAATATTATTGCTGCGTTGGCTTCTAGAGACTCCTATCTCTGGAAAGCAGAGGGGAAAGCAGATACCTTGAGTTTTCAATGCTGTTCAATTAAAAATACATTTTTTAAGTATTCAGGGTGATTGATTTGAAAACTTACTCAAATATTAAATGTTATTTGTATTCATAGCTCTGATTTGATTTAATAGAGACATTGGTCAAATAGGAAAAAATCTAAATGAAGTACTTTTGAAATAGAGGGCTGCAAACCCATCCACCAACAAGAGTGAATTGTTTCAGCCCGCAGTCCTTGGGCAATAGGCAGTGAGTTAAGGACTGCGGTGAAGAGAGAGATTCCATCTGAAGAGAGGATGATTGCTCAGGAGGAGCCAGCTGCTGCCAAGTGGAGGAGTCCACATGGCTCCATCTTCTGGTGTCAAGAGAAGCTGGAATTTTATGCAAAATCTTTCAGTTGTGAAATATTGTGTGTGTGTATGTGTGTGTGTGCTGAAAGTGTAGCTGCATTGTGTGGAGTAAATACAATGTGGTTGTGAGCTGGCATTGCTTTTTGCAAATTTGTTTGTTGGTGGTAAGGAAAAATTAACTGCTTCTCAGAGAAATGAGTTTATGGGGAAATTGAGCTTCATTTTTCTCCTGTCTTCACAGCTGCAGTAATGGTGGTGATGATGATGGTGGTGATGGTGAAGAGGTGGTGGTGGTTGTGGTGAGGACAGCAATGGTGAAGAGGTGATAGTCATGATGATGGTTGTAATGGTGATGGAAATGATGGTCACGATGGGATGGAGATGGAGATGATGGAGGCTGTGGTGGTCACGATGGGATGGAGATGGAGATGATGGAGGCTGTGGTGGTCATGATGGGATGGAGATGGAGATGGTGATGGAGACTGTGGTGGTCGTGATGGGATGGAGATGGAGATG